>BQNB010041843.1:0-46507 GCA_026074375.1 Tanacetum coccineum
CGTAGGGTTATTTTTAAAGATTTTAGGTTTTTCCCCCTTTGTTCGGGATTCGTGCTTTCGTTTTTTAGCTTAAATTCATAATTTTTAGGTTTTTCTTAAACGTTTTTGTTTGTTATTGTTTAATTTGACTTTTTCACTCTCTTAATTCAATTCTCTCCTTCAAACTCAAATCTTCGATTGTATCGATTTTCCAGTACAGCCTCGTTGGGGATAAACGACTCGGGAACATTCTATACTACTTCTCGGTTTTATTGATTGTTGTTTTTAGACTAATATATATTTTATTATATATTATATATATATATATATAGTGTGAAGTTCAGCAATCAGAGGCCATCAGAATATTCATTGCAAATGCCGCAACCAAGAATATGATCATTTATCAGATGGATGTCAAAACTGCTTTTCTGAATGGTGATCTTCAAGAAGAAGTCTTTGTCAGTCAACCTGAAGGATTTGAAGACCAGGATAATCCTACTCACGTATATCGCCTGAAGAAGGCTCTGTATGGGCTTAAGCAAGCACCAAGGGCGTGGTATGACACACTCTCAAAGTTCCTGATGGCAAACAATTTCTTCAAGGGTGCCATGGATCCAACGTTATTCACACGCAAATCAGGCAAACACATTCTACTTGTTCAAATATACGTAGATGACATCATTTTTGCCTCAACAGATCATAATGAGTGTAACATATTTTCAAAAGAGATGAGCTCCAAATTTTAGATGTCGATGATGGGACAAATGTCGTTTTTCTTAGGACTTCAAGTTTCTTAAAGTCCCGGAGGCATCTTTATTAACCAAGCAAAATATGCTCTCGAAACCTTAAAGAAATATGGAATGGATCTCTCTGACCCTGTCGATACACCGATGGTGGATCGATTGAAACTGGACGAGGACCACATGGGGATTCCAGTTGACCAAACTTGATTTAGAGGAATGGTTGGCTCCCTTATGTACCTTACAGCCAGTAGACCCGACCTTGTATTCGCCGTTTGCATGTGTGCCAGATATCAGGCTAAGCCTACCAAAAAGCACTTTGAAGCTATCAAACGTGTCTTTCGGTACTTGAAAGGAACCATTAACATGGGTCTTTGGTATCCGAAAGACAACGCCATGTCACTAACAGCTTATGCAGATGCGGATCATGCGGGATGTCAAGATTCAAGAAGAAGTACGTCGGGAAGTGCTCAGTTTCTTGGAGATAGGTTGGTTAGCTGGTCATCAAAGAAGCAAAGAAGCACGGCAATATCAACTACAGAGGCTGAATACATCGCCATGTCTGGATGTTGTGCTCAAATCCTTTGGATGCGATCACAGCTCAAAGACTACGGATTTGACTTCAATAAAATTCCTCTGTATTGTGATAACAAAAGTGCAATTGCTCTTTGCTGTAACAACGTCCAGCACTCTCGCTCTAAACACATAGACATACGCCACCATTTCATCCGAGAGCAAGTGGAAAATAGAGTGGTTGAACTCTACTTCGTGGAAACGAATTATCAACTTGCAGATATTCTCACAAAAGCATTACCAAGAGTTTAACCCCTGAAACTCTCAGACGTCTTCAAGAAGGAGAGGATGAGTAAACAGAATGTCTTCGTGTATCCTTTGTAAAAAAAAAACTTAGGAAATATTTTAAGTCATTTGGAATTACTAAAAGGCTTGCAATTACTTCAAATTGCAACCCGGTTTAATGTATAAAAATATATTTTAAGTCATTTGGAATTACTAAGAGCGTTTACAATTACTTCACAAATTGCAACCCTGTTTATTGTCTGTGGGCATGGATTACTTTTATATCCATGCCTTTAATGCGAGTACATTAATTCAATTGGTATGGTGAGCTGTTCGCCAAATCTTTTCATCACAAACAACGACAACTATCATACTGTTAATACTGCTCTTTCAATAGAAAACCGTGTCGTTGTTTGAGGGGGAGATGAAAGGGGAAAAAATCTAAGGGGTTATAAAAAGGCTGATGGTTGTTTATAAAAGTGTAATAATAAGAAGGTAGTAGTATTCTAATAGGTTAATAATTGAAGGGGATTAATTAAATTTTAACTCAAAGGTCTCAATCCCCCCCCCCCCCCCCCCCCCCCCCCCCTCTCATATCCCCCCCCCCCCCCCCCCCCCCCCCCAAAGTTATCTAGTGTTGTAATGTTTAGGGTTTTAAAAAGCATTTGCTCCTTTTGTTCCTCCTAGCTATTAACCAATATGGGACTAAGCTGGTGGCCATTGCCTAAATCTTAGAAAAGGCCTTAGAAATACTATAGAAACAAAAATAAAAGAAAAAGGAATCCTAAGGAACTAAAATCTCCAAGTAACTAACTTAAGGAGTATAAATAAAGGGGCGGCGAGTTGCCATTTGGTCAAAACCTTCGAAAATCAGTCAAAGATAAAAACACACACACACACACTCGCAACTCGCCGCCAAGAACGAAGTCTCAATCGCCCCAATTTTTAGTGTTTCCTTGCAAAGGTAATCTTCGAACCTTAATCTATATCATCTATTATATGTGTATATCAATGGAATCGATCGAAAACACATCAAAAAGTGTAGAAAAATAGATCTTATAGTCGTTTTTTAATGTAAATGCCAATGTAGTTGTTGTAAATATTTGACTTAGGTTACTGGGTAAATTGTATCTAAGGTAGATATTAATAAGTTTTGATGTATGGATTTCTATTTCAAACAAAAATGAATGATTCGCCCAAGTTTCTTAATGGCGGGTTGACTTGTAGAAAGAAAAAGTAGGATGTAATGTGTGTCTTATGCGTAGGATAGCCTAGGAATGCCTTAGGATGTGATTAGTGTTGAAAAAGGAGGTGCGGGGTTTGAATTTTAAGAAACTGGCCCGAATGGCGAGTTGCGTATATTTCTTAACGGCGAGTTGGTTATTTTATTATTTTTTAAATAATAACTTACTCAACCCGCTGGTTCATACAGCGGGTTGCCTAAACAGCGGGTTGCCTAAACAGCGGGTTGCCTAAACAGCGGGTTGCCTAAACAGCGGGTTGCCTAAACAGCGGGTTGTCTCACAGCGAGTTGTCGAATGGCGAGTTGGCCAACAGCGGGTTGAATAACAGCGAGTTGCCATAATTTTCTATTATTTTATTCCAACAGGTAAACCGCCGTCTCTCGGCGGTTTGGTCGAATATTTTTATATTCTCGCGGCGGTTTGCTCAATTCTCCTAACGGCGAGTTGGCATTCTGCCTGGCAGCGGTTTGGGCTAAGTTTCATATTTCGGCCCATTGAGCCCAATAATCTATCAAGGCCCATTCGAATGACCCAATTGCTTTTCTAAACTCCCGTCCGGGCTTAGTTAACAAGTAATTGATCCTGTTGGATAATTCTGCATCCTGTGCGATCATGTGTAGATTTTCATCAATCCAGAGTTACCACTGTTGTTAATCAATCGTGCAGTTACATGACTTTTATCAATGCTAACGTTCTCTCTAACATCGTTTCTCTGCAATGTTTGTCTTCTTTGTTAAATACTCTTTTGCAGAATACGATGGCAGAACAAAATGTCCCCACTCAACCTCCTACAAGAACAGATGAGCAGATTGTACCTCGCTCTCAGTGGTTAACAATCGGGAAAAGCAACCTTCTCTTCAACGCACAAAAGATTCAAAAGAACCCCATCTTTCAGATATCAGTGGAGTAGACTTCCTGAGTAATACTAACTTCTTCCAAGCCTTCACTGCCTCAGCAAATGTTCCTGCTATCTACCGCAACAGTTCTGGAACACAATGAAATATAACGAGAAGACGGGGGTTTATAGTTGTCAGTTAATGAACAATGGTTCGATCTAAGTGTCTGATTTCTCAGAAAGGCAATTAGCACAATTACTCCGGTCATACCCAGCTCAATTCCATTTGAGACGATGGCAGAACAATGGTTACGATCTAATGATGACTTCTCAAGAAAGGCATTAGCAATTTCTACTCCGGGCATCCCAGCTCATCCATATGTTAAATACTCATTTGGGCAGAATTACGATGGCAGAGCAAAATGTCCACCACTCAACTTCCTACAAAACAATGAGCAGATTGTACCTCGCTCTCAGTGGTTAACAATCGGAAAAAGTTCCTTGCCAATCTTGTCTTCAGTGCAACACTCTTCATCCATTCAGGCTTTGTGATGTGTGATAAGTGGTTTGACTCCTTTCTTTAGCTTCTTGACCTGAGCCTTCAAAGCTTTAATTTCTTTAGTCTGAGCTGAGACATGTGTACACAAAGAGATACAAAGATCATACACACTTTTAGTGAGTGTCGGCCATGCCTCATTCCCCTGATAGGATCTAGCACTAATATGCGAGTGACCGACCTCCATGATTCCCACCAGAACCCTTTGGATTGGAATCAGGAATAGCTATAGAAGGAGAAGGTCTAGGAGAAGGGTCAGTCTGTGTCTGAGGTTGGTCTTCACTTAGGTGAGGAGGAGAGGGTATGGGTTGGGAATCAGATGGTCTTTCTGAAGCCTCACCCTCATCCTCTGTTTTGTTGACCAACATAGAATCAAATAAAGGTGTAACCTTCCCTGAAAAGTTCTTACCCTTTTTTTTAACCATAAATGTCAAGACCTTTTTATTAGGGGTTGGGACTGAAAAGCGGGTCCAAGGGACAGGTACATCTTTTAACTGATTGCTCAAAAAGATTTGTAAAAATCTTGGATACATTACAAAACTCTTATTTGCACCAAGTGTCGTATCATGTCCCACACAACCCCACGGGGGGGGGGGGGCCCACCAAAAAATTTATTTTGAAAAATTGTATTTCTGATTAGTGGCTAAACAAATTACTGCTGTGGCAATATTAGTGGGAATTTGATCCCAAGAGGTGCTTTTAGAACTAATGCAGTGATTCATGGTATGAAAAAGAAATTTCCATTGGGGTGAAAAGAGGGCTTGTTAAAAAGTTCAGGTAGTCCAGTTCTCCCTCAAACCCCCATTAGCTGAATATTATCAAATATAGCCTGATTATTCAAAGAATCGAATCTCATCACATCATCAACAAAAAGAAACACTTTCTTATTGATTGCCTTTGAGATAGTCACAATCTCAGGCTTTCAGCAACTGTGGCATCTATATAACTAATGTTGTTGACTGTTCTAGACTTAGCAGTCGTCCAAAACTGTTCAACCACTCAATGTGGGAGACTATGCGACTTCAGTGAGTGCAATAATAAAATTGAACTGCGATATCGAGAAGAGTCCATAATCTGATGAAACTCTGTATTCCCATCATCTTTATAAATAGGCTCCATATTGTGCTTAGAGCAGAAATCCACAACTCAGCCATCCTTTATTGATTTTCAAGGTATTCGTACGGTGATAAAATAGGGTTCTTGTCCATTTAGAAAACGATTAAGAGGAGCTAAGAAGGAATAATGTTAATTGAGTATGGCGGTATTTAATAGTAGTAGCATCCAAAATGGCGAAGAAACCCCAAAATTACACGCTAGACCCCTACCGGTATTTCTATCTAACGCTTAATAGCGTACAAACTTTGCCTGTCTGTACTAACTTTAGCCTGTTTGGTACTAACTTTTGTTAACAAAAAACGAACATCGAACAAATTGACAAAACAAAAAACTCTGCAGTATCCATCCAATCTCTCTCTAAATGACTCTCCCCTAGAACCAAATAACGTGAATGAAAGACATCACCAATATGGCTAAATCTTCTGCTCCATAACATTCTATACAAACTGTACAACAATGCATCTTGCCTCCCCTCAATTTTGGCTACAGATTCAACAGTCCAATGCTAACCACCAAAAAGTTAAATCTTGTGACATTAAATCCTTTGGTGAGAAGGTCTGCAATGTTAGAAACGGTATGAATCTTGATAACCTTATCGTCTCTCGCATAACAATCCTGAATAAAATGGAAAACGAATCTCAATATGCTTGGTTCCTTGAATGAGCAAACAGGATTCGTGATAACACTTATAGTGCTCTCATTATTATATGGAATTTTGGTGTTCATGAAATAGAAACCGTAATACCAATCTCTGATTCTGATCCATAATTACTTGCCCAATAACAGTTAGCAGCTGCAACATATTCTGCCTCAGTAGTAGAATTTGCCATAATAGTCTGCTTCTTGCATTGCCAAGATATCAATCTTCTACCAAGAAATTGAACATCCACCTGTTGTTGATTTCTGTCAAGGCTGCCTTCCATAATCACTATCTGAGTAACTTCAAGACAAAAGGTAAATCCCTAGGGATACCATAAAACCTAATTTGGGGTTGATGAGTTAAGGTACCTAAAAAATCCTTTTTTTACTTTTGCATTAAGTGTGAAGGCTTTTGGAACGTGACCTGAAATCTAACACAAGCACAAAAAAACGAGCAAACCATATGATCCAGGCCTATGATTCAGTCAAATAATTAGAGACCAATCATAGACCGTAGACATTACATCTACGATCTACAATCCATCTTCACTCCTTGACCAGATGGTTTATTAGACTCAATAGAGTATAGCTGTTCTGACTTGGATAAAAAATAAAACTCCTTAAGATGTCATGTACATACTTCTCCTGAACTATTAAGTAAAGATTCCATCAGGTTGTTCGAGACTTCACTTGAAAGTCTCCCAAAAAAAAAGTGAGTTTCACCCATAAGCTCATATGGCGAATTCTTTTGTGCGTAACAATCTTTTAAACCTACGTACACATAGACTTCGTTTAGAACCAAAAATAATTCATCCCTTACACTTGACATAACACAAAGGTCCACTCTTTCATATTCTTAAATAAACATTGTTTTTGTCCTATGGTAACTCTCTGAAACCTATATACCATCAAAAAGAAAGAACAGTGATCTCAGACAAAGCTCTAATAGCTTGACGTAGAACCATAAAAGAGCTTTATCGCCTTATTAACTTTGTTATTTGGATGAGACAGGATCTACAAAATCCTGGGAGGTTGAATTGACATACCACCCTCCACTTTTAATAATGCCATAAGAGAAATGCACCTTATTATACATCCATTTGGTAGTAACAATAAATCCAATGTATGAAGGGCAAAGGCTAAAAATAACCATAATTGCCCTCAATCTGGCATAACGGTGCAAAAACCTCATCAGAATCTATACCTGTCCTCCTGCGTTTAAAACCCTGTGACCTCCAAGCCGTAGCTTTGGTTTTTCACAACAATACCTTCTCTCCTCCCTCTTATACCTACATATTACCCACTTTGTGCAATTACTCTTTTTTCCATAAGGCAAATCAACGAAAGTACCCAAACCTTCTGTAGTACTTGAACCTGAAGTAGATACACCTCTTGCATTGAGCTCAACCCAGCTTTCATCTTGTAAGGCTTAGATATAGGTCTTGGGTTCTTCTTAAGAGAGAAAACATGCAAACAAACAGTTCTGATGATCTTTATAATTAGTTCTATTCTGTTTGGAGATGTAGCTCACCAATGCTTGTTGTGCTGAAGAAGCCTTTTGAATCTTTCCTCTTGTTTGAACTGTTGACTTAGGATCTCCTAGAATTTGATCTTTTGGATGATCCTTATGAATTTTGAGTGTGGGAATAGGACTGACATTAATGGTGGCATCTATATTGTCGAAATCAGCCACTGCACCCACATTCTCATCATCATAAGATCCATTGAATATGCCATCATTTGAAAATGCACCAGAATCATCTTTTAAATCAGGCTTATTTGGATCAATAGGTAAATCAGCATTAGGGAGAGTAGATGCATTAATAGGTATTTTTCCTTCAAGATAGACAAATGATGATTCACTAGCATTTGCACCTGTGGGAGTACTAGCAGCACTAACATATGGCGTGGTAGCAGTACTAACAGATGACCTAACAGTACTAAGTTTGTTAATACTGGTAGCTTGAGCTGCCCTCTTTTGAGATGCAACATTCATCTTTTCTTCTTCAAAAGCTTGTCTTGTTGCATCATCCAGAGCTTTAGCAACCACTTCTTGAGCAATCATCTTTGCAAGTTCATCATACAAGACTTGTTCGTCTTCTGTCATCTGATGTTGTTCTACCTTGTTAGCAACATCTTCTACTGGAATCCTTGTCCTATGAGGGTGTAGTGGAAGCAGTATGTATTCCTGAGTAGGTTCTTTATCTTTTCCTGAGAAACCAACAACATAAGAAATCTTGGTGTACATGCATCCACATTAACCTGATATTCTATACAAACAGACTTTAAAGTATCATTGTATTGGTTAGAAAATCAAGATCAAACATCCAATTAGGACCAGTCCTAGCCACATTTTGATTTGGTTGATCTTTAAGAAAATCAATGTGCAGATTCTCTTCTACCCTTTTCGTCCTTTTGTTGTATACTTTAAAGGCTTTACTAGTGGTAGAGTATCCAAGTAAACAACCTTCATCAGATTTCCCATCAAATTTTCCCAAGGAATCTAAGATGTTCAAAATGGTCAAAAGGGGCTTTTCAAAAGTCTCAAAAACTAATTACTAGGTGATTTACCATATTAATAGTTCAATAAGGTGTCTTATTTTGAGGTTTGGTCACTAATACCATATTCAGTACATAGCAGGTATTATTTACTGCCTCTGCCCAAAATGAGATAGGTAAAAGTGAGTCTGCTAACATACTTCTAGCTACCTCAATTAGGGTCTTGTTTTTCATTTCTGCAACACCATTCTACTATGGAGTTCTAGCCACACTAAACTCCCTTTTTATTCCATTCTAGCAAGAAAATTAATTCATACATGGTTCATAAACTCGTATCTCATTAATCACATCTAATGATTTTAACATTATGATTTATTTTGATTTCTTAGCTAAGATAAAATTTATAAAGGAATTTAGATGTTTTATCCTTGTAGCAAAGAAAAAACCCAACTAAATCTGCTAAAATCTGCAGTCACAACCAACAATTATCTTTTACTTGTTAATACTTTCTACAAAGACAGGTTCCAAATAAACCATATGAAGTAAAATCAAGGGCTCTTGTCATGATGATCTCTATTCTAACTTTGCCATATAGGAGGCCATAATGTTTGCTTACCTTCTTGCAGGCAATACAAATGTGGTCATATTACAAAAACTTATTAATGTAAAAGAGGGTTTGAATAAACTTGAAAATTTTCTTCATGAACACCTTTTTTAAGAAGAGTGAGTTCATCGGCGAACTCCTCAAGATTATCACTAGTCTTCACCGGAGAAGAACTAGGAGGAAGAGCATCGGAATGATTAGTGGTACTGCCACTAAATGGCTCATCTTTCGAAAAATCAATGACAGAAATAGCATGAGCAAATTGCTTATTCTTGCTTTTCTCAGATTTTTCAGCATAAAAGACAAGTTCATCATTTCCTACTCTTAATGTTAATTTTTCCTCGTATAAATCAATGAGAGCTTTTGCAGTGCGAAGGAAAGGTCTCCCTAAAATAATAGGCACTCTCGGGTCTGGTTCAAAATTAACCACAACAAAATCAGCAAGAAAAGTGAAACCATCAACTCTAACTACAACATCCTCGGCTATACCCATTGGGTGCGTAACGGAACGGTTAGCAAGCTCGAGTGTCATTCGGGTGGGCTTCAAAGCTCCAAGCCCAAGTTGCTTGTAGATAGAATGAGGCAAAAGATTTATGCTAGCTCCGGAATCGGCTAAAGCATTAGTCCTATCAAGTTCTTGTAGAGCACACGGAATAAGAAATTTTCCGGGATCTTCGAGTTTCTCGGGAACTTTGTTCAAGATGATGGCAGAACATTCAACATTTACGGTTGTAATGGCAATCTCCTCAAGTTTCTCTTTGTTTCTCAATAAAGTGCTTAACCATTTGTTGAATTTCGGCATTTCGATGAGAGCATCTTTTAATCCAATTTCTAAACGTAGTTGTTTAAACAACTTCATAAACCTGCTCTGCTGAGCACTGGGTGTATCTTTCTCTCTTACTTTCATCCTCTCGGGATATGGAAGTTTAGGCTGATATGAATTAGGCTCTGGAGAAATAGGCTCTTGAACAGTTTTCTTAGCTCTTGGTTTCGGAATTTCAATAAAAATGGAATCATGATCCTCCGGAGGTGGGACTTGTGCGGTACTTTCTGAACTGGGTTTTTGCACTTTGTCCATTGACGTCTCCGGGTTTTGTTCGGGTTCCTTTGGAGTAGAAACAACGGGTGTAGGAATAAGAGGAGTCGAAGGTCCTTCACAAGTTTTACCACTTCGTGTGGTGATAGCATTGACATGCTCACGAGGGTTAGTCACGGTTTGACTTGGTAGAGTTCCTGAATTCGAAGACGAAGCGGTGTTGGAAGTTATGAACTTAGAAAGCATTTCCGTTAAATTTGTCATCTGGTTTTGTAAACCTTGGCCTTGATTTTGCATATTCCGTAATACAACATCATTAGCCTTGACATAATTCTCAAAATCGGTCTTTGAAACACCTTGCATTTGTTGAGTAGGAGCTTGATAAACTGGTGGTTGATTAGTTGGAGGTTGGTAAACTTGTCCTTGGTTGAAGTTACTTCCACGGTTTTGATTGAAATTGGTTCCTCGATTTTGGTTGAAGTTATTTCCTTGATTCTGATTGAAACGGTTTTGATTGTTTTGAATTGGAGGAAAACCAGGGGGTCGGATTTGGTTTGCAACCATCGGAGGTCTAGAATTGGTATTCCCTTTATTAAAATTGGCTGCAGCAGCTTGTGAAACGTACTCTTGAATGTTGTCTTGATAAACGTTGCCATCGGTGGCTGGACAGTTTTTATAAGAGTGAGCACCTCCACAAGTTACACAACTCTGCTCGACCGCTTTTACGGATGCGGGAGCTTGGGCTTTTTGTTTGTCGATAAGCATAGTCTTCATCAAATTCTTAAGTTCAGAGACTTCGGTTGTAAGAGCAGCAACATCTGGTGAAATTCCTGGAGTAGATGAATTCGAACTCACTTTGGCAACGACTGCCTTGTTTCGTGAATTATGAACCTTGGATTTACTCTTGATAATTCTCAAGCATTCACGAGGCATCTTATCCAAAAAGTTTCCACCCGCAGCAGAATTCAACGAGTCTTGATCATTAGCATTCAAAGCATTGTAAAATGTATCTAACTGATGTAATTCAGAAAATCCGTGATGTAGGCATGCTCGAAGAAGGTCATTAAATTGATCCTAAGCCTCGTAAAACGATTCGTTAAATCTTTGTTGAAATCTCGTGATTTCGTTACGAAGATTTGTCATTTTTAAAGGAGGAAAGAATAGATTAATGAATTTTGAAACAAGATCATCCCATGTCAAAATTGATCGAGGAGGTTCTTTTTCTAGCCAAATCCGGGCTGAACCTTCAAGAGAAAACGAAAAAAGCATAAGCTTAATTGACGTGCTCGGGATATCCGGGAATCTCATTGTTGAAGTGATCTTATTGAAATAACGGATATGAGCATGTGGATCCTCTTTATCATGTCCGAAAACTATTTGTTTTGAACAAGATTGATCAAACCATGCTTTAACTCAAAGTTAGCATTGATTTCGGGAATTACAATTGCATCCTCGTAACCCTCAGTGGGTGCTTGGAGCAATTGTGCCATAGTCCGGTTATCAGCCACCGGAACTACGGGAGGATTAACAAAAGGTTCTTCTAAATGAAATGGTTGAACAACAGCCGGTTGGCTTTGTTGTTGAACAATTTTTTTTTACGGTTTCGGGTTTGTAGAAAGAGATGCGCATGCACAAAGTAAGAAAATAGAAAATTGTAAACTCAAATTTTATTTTTTATTTTTTTTATTTTTTTTTATATATATAATATTTTTTGTTAACAAACTATTTAATGGATACGAGAAGACAACCTAAACAAATAAATCAAATTTACTATCACGGTAGCTCTCAAAAATTTACATTTTTAAGGTGAGTCGTAGTTACGTAAATGAACACAAATGACAAGTTTTTTTGAATCTTTTGATTTGAGTTGCGGGACTTACTAATGGATAATTACCTCAAATCAAGTATTATTTGTTGGTGTTCTTTTACCTAAACCTTTGTTTCAATTTTTAAATTGACTAGCAGCAAATATTTTTTTTAATCTTCTATTTATACTAAAAAGAAAAGAAAAATATTTTTTACTTTTTATTTTTTTATATTTTTGATTTTCTTAAAAGCGTAACTTTCGAAAACGAAAGGTTCTTCAAAACACAATCAACAAACTTCAAACGAGAGAATCGTAACACAAATCCCCGGCAGCGGCGCCAAAAACTGATTGTAGTTTTACATACATATATAAAATATAATATATAATACGATGAAAAATTACCAATTTACCCTTGAGGACAAAGGTGAAAAGGAATTCTTCAAAATATATATATAATATAATATAATACGTATATTTAACCGGGAAGTATGATTCCCGGGTCGTTTCCCCAACGATTTGTGAAATTGAAACCACGTTTGTCGTTCGGATAATGATTTGAACGAGAAACATTAGTTGATTTGATTAACTACTTTTAACAATTAAAATTAACAAATTCTAACAATTAAGCATAAAGACAAATACGGGAATTCAAAATATAACTAAAAACGCAAAACGGGACCCCTAAACGGAGGTCAAAAACCCTAAATTACTAAAAATAAACCTAATTTAAATTTTTCTTTTTAAATGGACACTATTTGACTAAAAAGTAAGTTTAAAGAAAGCTAGAACAAAAACGGAGTTGAAACGAGCGTTAAAACACGAAAAACGAGAACGAGAACGAATCCCGTTCTTTAAAAACGAAATTTTGCAAATTAGACCCTACGAAAGTAAAACTAATTTTCCTATGAACTATAGGATAAAAGAAAATTTTCTAAAAAAGATTTTTATTTTTTTGATTATTTTTCTATTTTTATGATTTTTAAAGTTTTTAATGAAAATAAATGTTTAAAAATACCAAATAAACTCTAAAAATTCTAGAAAAATAACAAAAGTAGCTTAAACTATTTAAATCCTAGGAAAAATAAGCCCGAGATCACAGCTTATTAAATAAGCTACGAAATAAGCTTTGACAGCTTATAAGGCTTATTAAGCTAAAAATGTATATAAAGAATAAAGTGTGCAAGACAGCGGTAAGGTGTAGTGTGTGTGTTTATAAAAGGTTGAGGTGTTGAGGTCGGGGTTTGAGTCTTGCTCACCCCCGACTTCCACTTCCCTTTTTTTTGGTTTTTATGAAAAACTTAAAGAACAAAAGTTGTTAAGGACAACTTTTTAAGCAACTTTAATAAAAGAACTATAAGCTGAAACTCAAAAATAAGCTCTTAAAGAGCTTATGAAAAAGCTGTTTCAGGAACTTAGCTTTTAAGAGCTAAAAAGCTACTTCTCACTTACTTGCTTGCACACAACTCAAATTAAGCCCATTTTTAAAACCAAAAGCTATTCTAGAAAGCTTGTAATGTGAAGAAACTAATTTTGAAAAGCAACTTAAACTAAAAACACTTTAAGCTAACTAAATTTATTGTTCTAAGTGGCAAACTCAGAAACTATACCTAAAAGCTCAAAAACAAATTAAGCTAAAATGGACAATAAGCTATAATAGAACCTGAGCTTTTGGAAACTTAACAAACTAGATATAAGCTAAAAATCTAATTCATAAAAATATATTCTATAAGCTAAAATTCTAGATTTAGTAACTACAAATTGCTTACTGCTGTTTTTGGTCTTTTTTTTGAATTTTTGTGAAATTTAAAAGCTAAATTAACCTAGAGAATAAGCTAGAAATGGAAAAGCAAGTTTTAAACCTATATTACTAATATGTAAACTATAATCCTACTTAACTTTAACCACTAAAACCTTTTTAAGATAGCTTAAATTCTAACTATAAGGTCTGCAGTTCAAGACTGCAGACTCCTATCTGATGTACTTAACCAAGTGGGCTAAAACCAAATGCAGGTGACCAAATGGGTCAAACATGCACTAGACACTCCAAATGAGTTTAAATGAGCACTTAACAATCAAAATCCAAACCTAAGAAAGCTTGGATCAAAAATTCTAACTAGCTAGAAAAGATAGATTTCCCCTGGTGCAAAGACAAACAGATTAAGCTTAAACTAGCTAATTTTTAAAATCTAATCTTTGAAAACAACTTTACTACTTATTTTAAACTAAATAGAAACTGGATCAAAAGCGTTTATCAAATTCCTATGACTTTTTGAGGTCAAACTATATTAAATCAAACACTCCTTTAGCACTTGACAGATTCATTGTAGCTTAGCAATAAGAAAACTAGCTAACAAATCCTAAGTACCAGATATCAATTACTTATAATAACAACTAATTAACATGAATCAATAGTTAAACTCATGGATTAACAACTAATGATTATTATGCTAATTTTTTATTTTATGATATTTAAGACATATTTGAAATGAAACCTAAGTCTATACTAATTTAAGCTAAATCAGATAACAAATCATGATTAATGAGCTAGAAGAAGATCAAATAAGCACTAATAAGCAAATAGTTAAGCAAAAATAAGCAAATTTAAACTAGGAATATTTAAGACAAGTAAAGTAAATGAAGAACTCACAATTAACCTTAGCTAAACAAAGGTTCAATATGCTCAAAGAGCTTATCAACAGCTCTAACTTATCTTTTGGATAAGCTAGTTAAGTCCTTGGAAGCTCTTCCATTGTTAGCTTCCCTTCCAAAAGCTCAAAATTCATAAGCATAGGTATTAGGTCTGATTTGTTGATTTAAGTAGATTAAAGAGCTTAATTGAGCTCAATCTTAGCTTAGAGACTAAGAGAGCTGTAAAGAGCTTATTAGAAAAGCTTATGAAACAGTACACAAACACTTGAGCTTGTTGAGAGCTTATGACAAATTTATTAAAGGAAAACTAGATTTCATTAACTCGAAAATTTAATACAAGATATTAAAGCTGAATTACATTAAACTGAAATATGAGATTACAAAGATTGAATTACAAAAGCTGGATTTAAAAACTAAACATTGCTTAAGCTAAAAATTTTAAAAAACTAAAACTAAAAGCTAGGAAAAAGAAGATGCCCTGGTGTGTGAGGAGTGGCTTGTATTTATAATCTTCAGGAGAAACTTCCAGGTCCCAAAACTCTCTACACGCTCCCTTCAATCTAATCCGTACATTCCTTCAATGATTGGAAAGCAATCCTTAGCCGTTAGATCAAAATTAAGCTCACACGGATTGCCAACGTGGCAATCCGTGGCTTATTCCTTTTGTGCTTCTTTTGTGAGTGTTTGTAGTGCAAATTATCCACTTCCTTGTGCTTTCTCACTTGCCACCGTGTCATTCTTCCTTGGGTTTGACCAATAGGAGAGCCTTGATGATGTATGACTTAGCCAACGTGGACCTTATCACTTGAATCTTCCTTTTATGCCCTCAATTTACATTAGCCCTATGATTTTGACCTTATGGTTATACCTTAGAGACGATGAACAGTAATTGTTCATTCGCGCCTCTTTTAACCGTTTAAAACGGTTGGTAAGTTTGACTAGGGGTGGTGGGCTTGTTGACTTGGGCTCAAGGATTGGGCTTATTATTTTTTTTAAAAAGGAAATGGGCTAGAGGTAAACGGGTGTTAGGGTTTAATAGTTAACGGGTGTTAACTTATTTTAGCGACTAGGGACCATTTTTGAAATTTATGATTTTTGAGGAACTGATTTGGGAGTTTTGGGTTTTTGTCATTTAGTGACTTTGACTTTGGTTGACCAAGTTGACTGAAGTTTGACTAGGGTTTGATAGCTTCCTCCCGGCTTTTTGCGTGCTCTTTTGTTCCCGTGTCCGTGTTTGTCCGTTTTCTTGGGATTTTTGCTTTATTCGTACCTACACAATAAGAAAGACAAAACAAGCAATATTCAATTATTTAAAGCACAATTTCGTCTTTGGTTCAGGAACTTATTGATGGATAATACTTCAATTGAAAGTATTATTTGTTGGTGTTCTTTTACCAACTTGGTAAAAAAAATTATTTCTTATATATTCACAAATTAACGAGAAAAATCGAAAAATCCGGAAGAGCAAATATTTTTGTATTTTGTTTATTTATTAATCTTCTACTTATACTAAAAAGAAAAGAAGAATATAATTTTTTACTTTTTATATTTTTAATTTTTTTTGTATTTTTTGATTTTCTCAAAAGCGTAACTTTCGAAGACGAAAGGTTCTTCAAATCACGATCGACAAATGCAAACGAGGGAATCTTAATCACAAATCCCCGGCATCGCCGCCAAAAATTGGTGTAATATTTTAGTACACGTATAATAATATAACGATAATGAAATTCTTAAACTACCCTTGAGAACAAAGGTAGTAAGAGAAATCACACGAAAATATTCTACGTAAGAAACCGGTAAGTGCGCATCTGTTTAGTTCTAGTGATAGTTGAATTTCGAGGGCGAAATCTTTGAGGGGTTAAAATGTAACCCTTTCCCTTTTTGTAGTTTTGAATGTTCTAACTTGAGTTCCTTTGACTTATGACATTTTTTCATTTAAGGTTAGGAGCAAGTACGTAATTGTGACGGTGATAGAATTCATGTGATTGAGTGTTTTATGGCAAATAAGTTGATAATAATCCTAATTTAGAGGGTATTATTATGTTGATTATGTTTCGGGTAGTTTGACCCGTGAATAGCGTAAAATGCTGAAAACGAGTCCATACACGTCCTAAAAATGTTCAAATGAGTTTTGGGAAGTTTTAATTGGAAATTTGTCATGTAAATAATCTAATTTATGGGAAAAATATTTTTAAAGTGAATAAAAATGCTAAGTAACTTCGGAAAATATTTTACGATTAAGGTTTTTGAGTTTTGGGTAAACTCGACACAAAAAGAAGGCAACCCGAGCCTCCTAGGATACCATATGCGGTTTTGAGCTCAAGGAGGGGACAAGGAGGCTTGTTTTTAGGAAGGTGTCTAGTTGGTCCATGTATATCTTGTCCCATTTGGATTTTAAACACACATAGTTATAAAAAACACACATTCTTTCTCTCTTTCTTTCTTTGGTTGATCCGAGCAGCAACACACACAAAAACACACTTATTTTTGAAGTTTTGATCAAGAACAAGAAGGTCTAAGTTATCCGGGTTGATACCAATAGGCGTGGGTTCGTAAAACAACGTTTGGGTTGTCGGTTTCGTGTTAAATCTCGTTTTCAAAACCCTCTTTGTAAGTTATATAAATTTTAATTTAACTTGTACTTTTGTGTGTTAAATGATGCAATAAGCTAGTTGTACGATGCGTTTGTTAAAAATCAAACACGAAAACTTTACGAAAATATATAAAGGGTTCGGTTTGGGGTTCGAACAAAGGGAAAAGGAAATGAGGTTTTGTTAGTTTTATTGTCGTGGTTGTGATTGTTGAAAAACATTTATTTGCTATGTAGCTTATTTTGAATATTGGACTATTTGGCTTATTTTTAAGCTTTTCGAGCTTATTAGCTCTCAGCAATTTAAGGGTTTACAAGAAAAGTATTTTTGGTTATTTACCTATATATCGTGAATTTTTGTGGACGTATTTTTTATAGCTGTATGGTGATGACCGAATATATTACGTAGCATATTAGCTTATTTAAAAGCTTATTATAGTTTTTGGGAGCTTATGAGCTCACAACCCAATAAGCCTCTTTAAACCGTGGCTTATTAAGAGCTTATTGTGGTCTGGGTTGTTTTGTTAGTTATTGTTTATATTTACTAATGGGCTTTGGTATTGGGCCTAAAATATATATTATGCATACAAATATCTTAATGGGTCCTTATTGGGCCTTAAGGCCAATAGTGTACACTGTCGTGATTATAGTTATGGCGAACTTTTGGAAAGCGAAACATACTTATGAATTGATATTGAAAGTCGTTTTTAGAAAATATACTTTGATAAGCGTTGCAAGATACGATTTTGGTGTTTTGTCGGAACATGGTGAATTTGTGGAAAATTGTTTGAAATAAAGGTTTAAAATCCTTGGAAAACGTTGTATATACGTACGGGTCATGTCGAAATTTCGTAAAAAAATCTATACTTAGAATTTTTACTCAAAACACGATTTTCAATAAAATAATAAAATATTATTATTTTAATAAGTCGACTAAAAGACGACAAATGTATTTTTTTTGAAACCTTTCTAAATTGCTTAGTATAATTAAATGTTTCATTTCTTATAACTTAAATGATGAATTAATGGTAACTAAGAGTACCGAATGATTTACCGAGATATATATATTATATAAATAGCTATAGAATAATATATAAACATAAATAAGTAATATAAGTAAGTATTATTACTTATCTATAATATTAGCAAGGTATGAGTATATATATTGGGAAAAGTGAATATGGGGCTGTATTGCATTTAACCTTACATGCCAACCATCCCAAAACTTGTCGAGTATTTGGAAATACCTTGAGAATTGCATTTCCCATGGCTTTATCTTGATCAGTAATTATTGCAGTTGGGTGCTTGTTAAACATGCACTTTTTGAACTCTTCAAATAACCATTCAAACGTTTCTTCTTTTTCGTTCTCTAATAATGCACCACCAAAAAGTATGGACTAACCATGATGATTCACCCCAACAAATGGAGAAAATGGAAATTTAAATTTGTTGGTCATGTAAGTCACATCAAACACAAGAACGTCTCCAAATTTTATATATGCATCCCTTGACCTTCCGTCAGCCCAAAAAATATTTCTGGGAGAGCCATCATCAAACAAATCCACCTTAAAATACTGGTCCTTATCAACAAATGTTTTATCTTGAAAATGTTTAATAAGCCCATAACATCCTTACCTTATAATGTTTCTCGTCCTCGGAAAAACATCAACACAATGCTTTAGAAGTAACATCAGTTCAAGTGGATTTTTCATGGTAATTAACTACCTTGTTTAATGTGACACGGTCAACCCTGAGTTGCTAAGATCCGACCAAAAGAGATTGCAAGCCATTGACCTGAAACTTCCCATGAGAAACGGTGGTTCATTACTTTGGTCAGTCGTAGCTTGTTAACTCAATGATTATGTGCATATCTTAAAACTCCTCCACAAACCATTTCTCTGTCTTTATTTATGTAAATTCCAAGGAATGCTATCACGATCCGTTCTTAAAATCCCTACGGCCGTTTTCTATCACCAGCCCGATCAACCTTTACCTTTTTAATCTTTGAAACCTTCTTTATTGGATACAAATTTTCTTCCATAAGCCTCAAATTAGTACCTTATTTTTGTAAGATCGTGTGGATCGAGACCAAATCCATGTAGAAGAGCATAACCATTGTAAAACATATATGCGTCGTCAATAGTATCAAAAATCTTGGCCATTACATCATTGTATTCATCTTTCTCCAGCTCCATATCAACGTCGTCATCGTTTTGGTTATCACTGTCACATGAAACATACCATGAATGAAGAAAATGGAGATGAGGTTCGATCTGATGATGGTACGTGATAAGAACGTGATAATGGAGGTTTTAATTTTAGGTTTTATGATGTAGGATGTTTTTTAATCAAAACTACGTAGTTTTGGGATGGTTGGCATGTAAGGTTAAATGCAATACAGCCCCATATTCACTTTTCCCTTTTTATATTATTATCTATGGGATTTTACGGAAAATGTGCATGTCATGGTAATGTGTGAAGGTGGTTCATGTTGAGTGTAGTTCGTGTGTTCTTTCTAAGTATGCCTTATGAATTAAGTCAAAGAGCCTTTTAAATGCGTGTTGATTGGTAGTAAAACATGTGGTATATGGCAAAATAATTATTAATTTGTCATCAGTTTTCAGACCCTTAAATTTTTTTACCAGCCTCTCGAGGTTTGCTCTCGCACTAACAGTAAGCTTCCAAGGAAACGCGTACTTTTGCGAATACTTAAACAGGCGGCCAACAGTGTCTCCATCATCGCAGTGACACTTGGTTTTTAAGTTTTATTCAGAAATTGCGGGCGATGAGTCTAATTCCGAAGGTGTTTTGAAGAAACCAATGGTCCGGATTTGTTAGAAGAAAAAAGACCCTTATTATCTTTCAAGATTTTAGTCAAGAATTTATTTAGTTATTTACTTATAACATTTTTTGAACGATATTTGATGTGCCTATTATCGGCCAATTCATTTGTGTTTGGAGTATTAAGTGGTAAACGAATTGTAAGGTTCTTCATCTTATGTTTAAAATAAACTTTATATTTAAATTGTCAAACATTTATATTTGTGTTAAAATTTCTCCGCCACAACACACGACCGTACCAACCCTCATTGTAAACAATTCGTAACCTAAACATGTTGCACCCAAACAACAATAACCCAAAAACTATACAATCAACAACCAAAATGAAACATACAAATATCCTTTTAATAACCAAATCAGAAAGAAAAAAAAAGTGCCCACAGTAGTATCAAGATCCTCTTAAGTTGAAAGTAACTTGATATATTATGTTAATCAATCACAATTAAAATAAATATATAAAAGTTTTTATTTTAATGAAATTTTCATTTATTTATTTAGTCTTACATTAAAGTTAACATGAAGATCAACTTAAGAGAATCTTATCCCCCACAGTAACTAAAATGAAACTTTTCTTCTACCTCTTGTTTCGTAAAAAAGTTTCATTTTTTTCACTACCCAAATACCAACAGATCGAAGATCCATCAATTATAACACAAAAATTCAAAATTTTAAACTTATGATACAAAGTGGGAACTACCAGCTGCAGTAAATAACGGTACCATGAACCGGTACCGGAAATTTCTTTGGGTACGTTATCTGGTATACTA
The DNA here is from genome assembly GCA_026074375.1 of Tanacetum coccineum. Lineage (NCBI taxonomy): Eukaryota > Viridiplantae > Streptophyta > Magnoliopsida > Asterales > Asteraceae > Tanacetum > Tanacetum coccineum. Next base: position 20,701 of record BQNB010041843.1, read on the forward strand.
TGTATGAGCATGGTATATTACCGACCGATTGGTACTGATACCGAGTCTAACGAAAAAATCGAGGTATCAAACCGAGCAGCGAATCACGTACCGAAAGTGTTGATAGGTACCGGGGTCGCGGTATTTTTCAGCATTTACTGCCAAATACCGGATTTAAAGTGATTCAGTTGCAAAATACTCGCAAAAAAGCTTATAGCTCCATAAAGCTTAAAAAAAGTCTCTACCAAAGAGGCCCAAAGTGAACAATGACTGATGATGCTAAAATACTTGCAAGAAAGATCAAAATAAAATCATATCATTGGCATTGTATTGCATCTCTTCCTGTGTAGTTACCCATGTCACATGTCCACATTATCACCATCACATCGACATATTATGTGTTGTACATGTCACGTGTATTTTTAGTGTGTTATAGTTTTCATTTTATTTTCTGGTAGATATAATTAGTAGTAAATCGTATGTAATTTGCTAACTAAAATTACTTGCACTTTTCACTTTCTGTCAGTGGTTCATTGCTTGTTTAGGTTACTAACTCAATTTTCTACTCTTGTAATAAGTTGGCAACGATACAAAACAATGTAGATATGTTACTTACCTTCCATTCCGTATTTTTTGAAAGGTAATGCTGCAAATACATTTGAATGTATGCTTGAGGTGGGTTGGCCCACAGGAGGCGGGTTTAACCGAGCTGGAAAATAATTTTTGATTGGATATGTGGATTCAAGTATCTCTCCACACTATCCGAGCTTACAAAATCAAAATGTTAAACCATACGGCCCTCTTCCTAAATATAGAGGGAAATGTGATGTTGATCCTGATACAAATAAAAGTTATTGCAATGGAAAGATATTGGGGCACAACAGTTTGCAACAACTGCTATATCTGCGTGTACCTTTTAACCTTCAGTTGATTTTGCTTCTCCTCTTGATCACGATGAGTGCAAATTTTTCAGTATTTTAAGCTAAAATAGTTCTGTTCTGATCGGGAAAAGTCTTTCAATTTGACTTTTGTGGTCAAACTTACTACTTCTAATTATATTGTTTGACAATCACACTGCTGCAATTGTTGTGGCAAACAATGGGATTCATGTGCAAGCACAAGAATATGAATCTGGAAAACCAAGCAAAATGGCTCCACGTGCGAGGTTTTTTACCCTAAATTATCAATTTTTTTAACAGCCTGTATTGACTTTTATATACTGAATACTTATTATCTCTAAATAGAATTGTTGTTTACTAGGCAACCTATCAGGTGTTTGGAGGATTTGTTACTGATGTCATTGGTGCCATTGATCATGTTTGCGTACATTCATTCAAGACCACTAATACATGCCAACATCTTTTTTATATGTTGTGTTCAGTGTTAACAGGCGGTTTGCGATGGAGTTGACATTTTGAATCTTTCGGTGGTGCCTAAAGGTCCACCCGCTACCACAAAAACCATGGTTTTAAACCCGTTTGATGTTACACTTATGTCGGCTGTCAAAGTTGGAGTATTTTCTGTTGTTCATGATCACAGATAGTTGAGTTTAGGAAATGGAAAGATGATTGTTGGAATCAGTTTATCACATAAGTCTCAGTTTGGTGTATTTGGCATTGATTATTTTGTGTGGTTTTTTTCTCATTTCATATCTAATAATGTATGCATCTTCTACGAATCCGAATAAGAAGTTTACACTGTTGCAGCTAATGACACTCTGTTGGATTCATCTGTTGTGACGTTCTTTGATCTGGGCTTCTTGGTCTCCTTAATACGATGTATATTTTTTGTCTTATTTTTCGACAACTCTATAATCATTTGTATTTGGCATTTCTTTTTTTAATTACTTTGGCCTTAACATCTAATACCCTTGATTAGTTGATTTCATTACTACCATGTACAAGGAAGTATTATTTAAAATTTTAAAACTATTCAATTTTTTGGATTGTTTGTGCCGGTTTACGCAATTTTGCTTACTATCTTCATATGAATTTATATCTATGCATCTTTGTTGCCATTTTTCAGTAAGTTCCTTCATTATCAAACATCAGTTGTTTAAATTAAATATTATAACATTTTTAATAAAATAATATCAAGAGGGTAATAAGGTTCCACAAGAACTTCAAGATACGTGTGAACAGTGGGGTAATGAAGGTTTTGCTTCGAATTGCAAGATGTTGCGTGATATTGCTGATCGTTGTTTGCGGAAAGCGTCACCAGATGCAATCATAAAAGCATATGTGTTTTTTTCTTAGTGTTCGATAGGCTTCTTTAGTAACTTTCAAAGTTTCAATGCAAGCTCTACACAATGACTTTGTCAAGTTTATTATTCTTTTGTAGTTCAATCTATCATTTTCATTATTCAAATAGTTGGTAATATAGACTCTTAAGGCGTTGACATCTTCATTTCAATTTGTGTGAGATCAATATGAAATTTAAGTTTACCCTAGGAAACAAAGCTGGCTGCGAAATGGTCAAATGAATATATTTATTAGGTGAGTATTTCGTATTACTATTTTCTTCTCTACTCTACTTATATGCATTTGTGATGACAAAACACGCCGTAGCGAAGCGCGGGTTTCAAAAACTTGTTGTTTGACAATTGCAGATCAAACCAAACTTGGTATATAATAGACAACGAGTAATTATTTTTTATCAGTTTTCATTTACACAAATTTATTTCTTTCATTTACACATTTATTTCCACTGCAACTTCTTGCTAAGCTTGCACCTTACAACGGATCTCTTTGCAAAGCAATATTTATAACAAACACCAGTACTCATATCCTTTTGCAACCTTTGGATTCATACAATAAGCTTTGTAAGAAATGAAGAAACAGTAGCATAGACACATGATATGAAAAAGTTAGTAAATTACCATAAAGGTTAAAAACATTAATACATGATCGCCAAGTGACGAAGTGAGTTTATTATAAAATACTTAAAACACAATAATATTACATACAACAATAATTTAAAGAGACATAACACAAACATCATCATTACATATGCATAACTCAAAAGGTCCCGGCACTCCCCAACCTCGAGCTCCAACCCAAACTCCTACCTGCATCATAAATATTTTAAGAGCAAGAGAAATTATAAAGGCCCTTTGCACAATTTAATGAAATAAGAAAACATTTGAAAATTTGTACCTCTAATAACCGAACATTCATTTGCCGATTAATACTTTATCTTCTCTTGTTTCACGCTGGTCTTGTATAAGCAATCACATTAAACCACTTTACTTTTCTTGTTGACAACATGAGATATCCCATCACCAATCTAAGTAGTGTCCCCATCCGTACCACAACGTCAATACTTTCCACGTAAATCCACTCTCCTCATGTGATTCAGGCTCTTATTTGTGTGTATGCTCGATGCACTTTTTCGTTAGGGGAAGCCCACGTAGTCCCGAATTCCCTTCAAAGGATTTATCTTCAAATGTGTTGAATTGTGTTTCATCTAGAGTATGGCCCACGAGACGGTTGTGCAAGAGATTTTACACTTCAAGTGTGTTGATGCGTGTTAAGACTTTGTAGAAGCTCTCCAGAGAGTTGGCTCCAAAATAGGCCTAACGACTCAATCTCTAAGAGATTTCCCAAAACATGTGGAATTGGACCAATGAGACTATTGTGGGACAAGTTGAGCACCATTAGTGAATTAAGACCACCTATGGTGTTTGGAATCTGTCTTTCAAATGTGTTACTCCTTCAATTGTGTTACTGGAAATCAAACAATTGTGTAGTCACTGAAATTTGTGGAAAATCTTGATCCACCCATTTCACTACAACAACAAATGAGTAACATGGACAAATACAGTTGTGCTATTCTTAACAACATTCTTCATGGAACTGAAAATTTTAAAATATTCTACAGGGAGTTCTCACAAACTCATTATGAGATAAGTCAAGAACTTGAAGACTTGGAAAACGGTTGAAGAGGGCCATGAAAGCTGATTTGAGGACAAGAGTGGTTGTTTCTCAAAGATTCACATTTGGACAAGTCAAGAGGAGAGGTGTCATGCGGTAACACAAAGGTACGAACCGGGCAAACCATGAGGAGCCGACCAAACATCCGTTGTTAAGTTTACACTAGAATTTAAATTTAAAAAACCATCATAACATCCGTTGTTAAGTTTACATCCGTTGTTAAGTTTACACTAGAACTTTGTTTGAGATTCTGATGGGGAGCTCAAACTAAATACCAAATTTATGATCTCCAAATTTATGATCTCCATGAAAACATCATGTGCTTTCCGGGTATCATCTTCAAGAATATAATCTTTACCTGCCATGTAAAAAATGCAATTCTATTATACAATGAAAACTATAAGAATTATTTCAGTCCACACACAATAACAAAAAAAAAGGTTTTATATGGTCACCTTTTTCGGTAAGAAAAGTTAGCAAAGAAAACCCGCAGCTACGTTTCCAACATTTACAGCCGTTCTTCGATTCATCTTGTAGCATACTTTCTACACAATCATATTCGGTATTACGAGAACATAAGGTATTACGAGAACATAAACCTTTTCTCAGATGTTTTGTATACTCTTTGCCAATCTCAACTTGCAGCAATACCTTGCACCTTGTAGAAGTAAAGTGATTCAATTGGATTTCTGCTTGTTTGAGTGATCCTTTAGCTAGGTCAAAATCTTGTGACTTCCTATTTTGCCTGAAAAAAGATATAGATGATAAAGATAACTTGAATGGAAATGGGTCAAACGGGTAGAAAGTTGCGAAAAATGTTATGATGATGCAAAAAACCATCTTTTAATTCTTCTTTAGCCTTTTTCCATAGTTTCATACCATCGCGTTTAAGAGTACTACGACTTACATGATTATACTTCGGTTGAAGGTTGAAGATGATTTTGAAACACCCTAGTCATTCGAGAGTTGTCGAAGTGGTTGAACGGCAAAACTTAAACTTCTTGAATCACCAAACCAGCAAATTGTTCACGAAGAAGATCCGGATTGTATACAAAAATACCCTCATCTCGACCGCCACGTATTGTTCACTGTCCGGGCAAATCTAACGTCAAGAAACGTTTTTTCACCTCACCAAACCTTTGGATCACTATAATAATGACAGTAATTCTAATATAATGTTTCCACTCTTTATGTCACGATGTATGACGCTTAATTTGTAATGCATGTTGTTTTCAAGGTAACTCAAACCTTTCGGATTATCAAAGCATATTTGTATACGTCGAGCCCAGATAAGACTAGACGTTTCATAAACAACCATCACAACTTCCATAAGAAGCATGCTCGTCTCACAACCTTTAATCACAAAGGAGAGAAAATATATTAGCACTACAAAAGACTCTTATGTTGGCCTTTAATATCCAAACTAATGTAAATGTTATTAACTACTTGTATATTTCATTACCCGGTGTTGAATATAAACAAAAATCAAAGAAAAAAAAAACGATTATAAACAAAAAAATTAGATACACTTCAGGCCATATCACTGTTCACTAATCTTTATTACCATATCATATATACTTGAGTAAACTGCCAAAACCATCCTTGTGGTTAGTCAAATTTGGCGCTAATTATACGTATCACAAAACTATTGGCAAGTATAGCCTTAAGAGATCAAATGACTCACCACTTTACATATTTATAGAGATTATTCTTGCAAAACTTTTTGTTAAACTTTTTGCAAAAATATATTTGCGAGACATTTGGACTGATAGGGATAATATTTACCAATAGTTTCTAACAACGATGATAAGTTCCAAATTTGACAAACCACAAGAGTGGTTTTTGCAGTTTACTCTATATATCTGTATAAGAACCTTAATATAAATATAATAATCTACTATCTTTTACTAACTACTGAAACAAAAATATAATATATCTTTATACATATAATTCGCTTCAATCAATCACAAACATAACTAGCAAGATTAAAAACAATAAAAGAGGAAATAAAAAGAATTCCTATTCTCAGATCTTGTCATCGGATACAAAATGGTTGACATCTATGAAATAGCGGCTGTGATGTTAAGAGGTGTTTTATGGTATTTAAATGTGACCGGTCACGTTAGATTTGATTATATGATGGGATAGGTTTGCTATAACAGGCCTTAAGCTAATTTTTTGGCCCAGTATTGACAACACTGTGACTATGGCTGCAATCAAGTCAAGTTTTTATCAAGCAACTCGAGCTTGAACTTGACTCAATCAAGCCAAACTTTTATCAAGCTCAAGCCCAAAAATTAGCTCGAAACCTATAACAAGTCAAGCTCAAGCTTTTGATAGCTCGGCTCGAGCTCTTATCAAGCTTTTTTGAGCTTTAATATATAATAAATTCATATAAGTAATTAAGGGGTAATTTGAGTATTAACTTAATTATAAGAACCTATTTCATAAATAAATGAATAATATATTCTAAAATGACTTTTAGCCCTAATTAATCTAACAATTTATATTCTAGTGCTTTTTATTCTTCATACATAGTTTTTAGGGCCCTTTTGGTTTGTTGCTTGGAATCACTATCGGTATGAGTTTGATTGATTTATGAAATGTGAATGGGTTTCTATTTTGGTATCATTATAAAAAAATATTGTTATTTAGTTAAATAATTATTAGTATTATATTCATTAATAATCGCATTGGCCTACATGTGAAGTGATAAAAACAAAAAAAATAAATTTTTTAAGATGTAAAATGAGAAAAAAATGTTAAAATAATACTAATAAACCACTTAAAAGCTTGAAAGATGACTCTCCCCGTATCTTTCATTCTAAGGGTATCATTTTACCTTTTCATTCCTAATAGTGGGCCCCATTATAAACCAAACAACTTGAATCATAAAATGATAACATTCATTTATTCCATAACAATGAAACAAACGGGCCCTTACTTTTGAGAACATTAGCCAAAAATAATCAAAAGATAATTAGTACTTTGGCTAATGTACGTTTTTGTTGAAATACTTTGTACGTTTGAACATTAATTAGTATTTTGGCTTATGTTTCATTCTAATGTTGGACTTTGTACAAGAATGTTATTGTTATTTTTATTAATGTTTAATGAATCTACCTTGGTTTTCACTTATGGTTTTTGTTTGTTTTACTTTATGCATATGTTTATTGATGAGTTTGGGCGTTTGACTATTAAATACATTAATTTTATACACATTCAAGTTTTTCAAGCTAAGCTCAAGCTTTAATCAAATTCTACTCAAGCCAGGCTCAAGCCTATTAATTTTTTTCAAGCTAAGCTCGAGCTCGGCTTGACTCGATTAGACCCTGACTCACACTAGTTAGAGATGTTTATCCGTTCGATTAGTTCGATTAAATTTATTTTTTTATAAAATTAAATATCAACCCGAATCGAACTGAATTTTAATTGGGGTAAACCGATCCGAATAACCGAAATTCCATAATTTTAATTATTCATTCATTTAAATATATGCTTTTAGAAAGAAAAAAATCAAGCCGGGAAAAAGTTATATTCGTACTAGAAAATAGTTTTATGCTTAAGGTGGGTTGGACCACAAGAGGCTGGTTTGACTGAGCTGGAAAAGAATTTATGATTGGATTTTTGGATTCAGTTATCTCTCCAAACCAAGGTTGTCAAGATCGGGATCCTACCCATGATCGTTTTCGTCTTTGCAAGATCGAGATCGTAAGGTAGGATCGGGATCGTAAGATCCTACTATAATGTCATTTTCTTAATAGTATTTCTAATATTATATAAATTTACAAATTATTATATATCATAAACACAAAATTATATAAATGTTTCATAGGAATGTTGTCATAAATTATAATTATAAAATGTTTAAGAAGATTAACTTGTTGTTTTTTTAATATCTAGGAAACACAACCCATAAATTCGTAGATTTTAGTTCGTGGTTCGAGAAAAGTAAGATCGGATCGTAGTAGATCTTAAGATCCTATGGTCAAGATCGGGATCCTATAAGATCCTAAGCAAGCAAAGATCCTACGTAGGATCTGGATCGTTTTTGCTTTGCAGTGTCGTAAAATCGTAAGATCCTAAGATCAGGATCGGGATCTTAACAACCATGATAATTTCCATTGAACTTATTGGCAAGGTATAGCTCGTGTCCAACAAGAAGACATTGGATTGGCGTGAAACAAATATTTTGCTACTTTCAAGGTACATATATGGGTTTATATTATACTAACCCATCCGAAAGAAATCTAGTTGGTTTTGCAGATGCAGGATATATGCCTGATCCCCATACCGGTCGATCCTAACCTGGATATGTTTTCACAAGTTCCAATGCTACTATTTCTTGGCATTCCGTAAAGCAAACAATGAGTGCCACTTCATCAAATCACGCAAAGATCTTAGCCATCCATGAAGCGAGTCGGGAATGCGTATGGTTGAGAAGTATGACACAACATATTCGTGAATCATGTGGGATTTCTTTAGGCCAGGAGTCTCCCACAGTTGTACATGAAGATAATGCGACATGTATTGCTCAACTTAAGGACAGATACATAAAAGGTGACAAAACCAAGCATATTCTACCGAAGTTCTTTTTCACTCATGACTTGCAGAAGAGTGGCGACATTATTGTTCAAAAGGTTCATTCAAGTGATAACCAAGCAGACTTATCTACCAAGGCACTTCCTACTACAACATTTAAGAAGCTGGTTCACGACACTGGAATGCGAAGACTCAATCAACTTAAGTGATCTTATCATCAGAGGGAGAATATACATCAGAGGGAGTATATACGCGTTGCACTCTTTTTTCCTTAGCTTTGGTTTTGTCCCACAGGGTTTTCCAAGCAAGGTTTTTAACGAGGCAACACACCTAAGCGTATGGGAACCAATGATGGATAGCCAAGAGGGAGTGTTATAAATATTTATTTATTATGTGGCTATCCACATTCCGTAACGTTTCAAACATTATGACTCACTAATGGTTGTACTTAATATATTGATGATTAGAGGCTTATATATACGGACTTGTATATATTGTAATGGTAATGACTCTCAATGAAATACTTGTCTCGATTCTCTCTACTTTCTTCTCCTTCCATACATCAATATATGTGTTGCTATTAGGTCGTTGTTTCACAACAGAAAGTACATTGTGTGGGTGGTTATACACTTATACGCCACCGTTACGTTGGGAAATTATCAAAATAAACAAGATAAAGTTTTTTTGTTTTGTATCTTAGGAAATAAAGATGTGTTTTTTTTTGTTGGGTTAAGTTTAATTACTTTGACTCACATAGACAATGAAATTGAATTGGGTTAATGTATGTGTTTGGTTGTTTGTTAATACTATTTGGGCTTTGACATTACATTTTATTTAATATTAAATTTGCAATTGGTATTTTTAAAGTATATTATGTTTTTTAAATGTACATATATTTTTATAGCTAGTTTTAAAGTATTATTGATATCCTATGAAGAAAATAGTTTAGTATTGTATCACAGTTGGTGTTGTTCATGTCCTTTTATATTTTTGTTTTGCTCAGTTTGTTGATTGTGTTCTGAACGACATGACTCTTGTTGAAGATGATGTGTAAGAAAATAAGTCGGTGATTGGAAGGATGGGAATAGTTGGATAATAGTTTAAATTTTGTGTTTATGATTTTTTCTTTTTGTTTGCTTATAATTTATCGTTTGTTGGTTGGATCTTCCCTTAATCCACTGTTAAAAAAGTTATATGTTTCTTTTAGTTCACTTTGAAAATATGAAATTTATATGTTTCTTTTAGCTCACGTTGAAAATACACTGTTAATTTTTTTTTCCTTATTGGTAGATATCCAAAGACGCAAACACACGGCTCATATTTATCACTTCTGCGTACTAGCTAAGCAAACTAGCATGAAACATTATGTTAGTACAAAATTTGTGTTAGGTTTGGTAGCGTGTCAAGTCTCTTATCGGGTCGGGCCTTCAAGCGACTTGGATACTGGATCTTGTATTATTATTATTATTATTATTAGAACGGCACCACACTTGAAATCCGACCCCCCAAGTTAAACCATCCAAACGGGCAGCCCAGGACCCGAACCACTAAGAGAGACCAGCGAAGAAAAACCCCTAGAACTCATGGCTTCGCACTAAGAGGAAAATCCGGATTTTTTGTCTCTTACGAGACTCGAACCCGGGTAAAACCCCTCCCCAAGCTCAAGAAGGAACCTAGGTGGCCAACTTGCTATTTGTATATCCAAATTATAAATTTCTACATAACTTTAGAACTTAACAAAAGAATACAATGGAACATGGAGTATCAATACACTCTAACAATACATGAGCCGCCTAGTCTGTTTCATAATTGTCAAAATAAATACCAAAAATGCATACATAAAACATTTTTTATGATTTTCACAATTATGTATATATATATGTATATATATGAAGTACCAGGCCACCACAATGGTTGTGCTGTTAACGATTTGCACAATTATGTACATATATATCTGAAGTACCTCGACATAACCTGGCCTGTTGTGAAGTCTAGATGCCCATTATATCACCAAACAATTTTTTTAGCAGAGTGAACACCCCCCTTTAACTCCTGCACCAAGTAAATGTACTAATAGTATGTAAGTTGAAAATTTGTACAACCTCACAACATGCACGCTTCTCCAACATCCTTATGGCACATGATCTTGGATAAGCGTATATGTACAGTTTAACTATTAACTAAAATAAATGTGTACAGAAACCAATGGCTGACCAATCTATATAGATAAAAGATGATGTACATACATATAGTTGGGGGTTGGCTTGGGTTTTCCAAGTGATGATACATAGGTGCAATTTCAATTATTATTTACGAACCGGTTTATAGTTGTAGATCGTAAATGTGTTTCCATGCCGACATTAGCGAGACTTTATATACTCACCACCTTACTATTGAGATATGTGCATACTTACATATCTATACCTTCAATTTTCTTATTACCTCTGAACTTAAGTCACAATATTCACTTCTAAGCGCACACCAAACACCTGTTTGAGCATCATTGATGTGTATTTCTTTAACCTCATTAAGATTCATTGATGTCTATTTAAATGAAAATGCCTAGAATCTATCAAAATATGTGCATTTCTTAGCGGCAATAATTATGGCAAAACCATAAAAGGGACATATAACTAAGAGTGACGCAGGGTACCATACAAAGATCCAAAGCAATCACGAATGGTTTAGGTTGAAACCCGCGGTAGATACATGTGATGGTTTTGAACTCTGCACCGCATAGCTACATAATTGGAAAGAAGATGACTTTATATAGATCTGCCAAAGATGGCTTGGTGCAATAGCCTCTATAATCACTAACACTCTCAATGGTCTTTGTTGAACTTACAATTTCTGCCAAAAATTTGCAACTAACATTTGTGGGGATATGTTTTTTAGACTTTCAATAAGTTTAAAAAAATAGCAGTTATAGAAGTTTTTGAGACTTCCAGCCATTTTATACTATCACTTTCTATTTATCATCCTACTCACTGGTTGGCCGTGGCAATTTTTATTCACCACCTCTAATGTGTCTCAAGGTGCAAGAGTCCCAATTACGAAAGTTTGTTGTCCAAGGCATGTAAGAAGGAGATAAGCCCTAGTAGAAATAGAAGTCATTGTAAAGACCCATGTCCAATTGTTGGAGAGTGCCATTTCCTTTTGAAATTAGTCTTTTCTGTTTTTGTTTGTGCTGAAAAGAAGGAGATCATGGGGCTATGGCCCATATTTCAGTAAGTTAATTTTCCCCATTGTTAGGTGTTTGAATGTTCTTGTTTTTTCCCTTTATAAGGGAAAGCATAACTTTTAATGATGTGGATATAGAAAAAAAATTGCTCCAATATCCCTTTTTACTTCTCTTCTTTCACTTCCTTCCTCTATTTACTTTTTCAACCGTTCGGATCACATCAGTGGTATAGAGCGGTGTGAATCCCCATGGAGAAACGGATAGTGGGGGACTAAATAGAAAAGGAAAGGGTGTGATAAGGAATAAACAGGAGAGAAGATGGAAGAAGGAGTGGAGGGAAAACAGACAGTGGAGTAATTAGGGACAGAGAAAGAAACGAGGGGAAAAGGACAGGGAAAAGTAGAAAGGGGGAAGAAATGGGGGCAATTAATAGCGGGGAGAGAACGAAAAGGACAAGAAAAAGAAAAGGAAAAGAAGGAAGAAGAAGAAGGAAATGAAATGCAAAAAGGGTAAGGGAAAGGGGGGTGGAGGCGGAATGAAAAGAGGAAGAAGCAGCAGAAAAGAAAAGGAAAAGACAGGGCGGTACGGGGTGAAAAGGAGAGAAAGTGGAGGGAAAAAGCAATATATATAAACAATCGAAGGAAAGAGAAAGAACCAGGACAAGGAATAGGAACAGGGGAAAAGGACAGGAAGAAGAACAGGGCCGAGAGGAAGACAAGACAAAGGAGCGTAAATGAAAAGAAGACAAAGAATGACAAATAAAGGCAAGAAAGACAGGAGGAGAAGTTTTACAAAATGGACAAAGAAAAGATATAAGGAAAGGAAAGAGCGGGAAAGGGAGACAAAAAGGGAATAGAAAGGGGGGAAAGTGTTGATAAATAAAAAGAACAAGGGAATTTGTCGGTGTGAAAAAGAAGGGCGGACAAAAAAGAAACAGAGAACGCGGAAAGAAGGACAAAGGAAACACGAAAGCGGCGTGGCAAAAACAAGAAACGGAAAATTAGACGGGAAAAGAGTGGGGAATATAAGGACAACGAACAGACAAAGCAAAAGAAAGGAGGAGGAAAAGAATGAAGGGAGGAATAAAAGAGTGACTAGGACGAAAGGAAAAAAGCAAAGGAAGAGAACGCGAAATGCCCAACCCACGAGAAAGTGAGGAGTGGGATCAGGGAGGAAAAGGAAAGGAAAACGGTAAGATATGGGAGGGAGAGGAAAGGGGGGCAAAAGGCGGTAAAGGAGGGGAAATGAAGAAGGAGAAAGATAGACAAGACCCAGGGATGAAAACGAAAGTATAGAATAGGGGGAGGAAAAAAGGTTGGTGAGGAAGGGGAGAGATAAATAGAGAGAGTGGAACGGGGGAAAAAACAGCGGGGGTGGAAATGGCGACACACGTAAAGATAGAAAGAAAAGGTACGGAAAGAAAGGAAGAGCGGAAGAATAAAGTGAGGGTGAATAGGTAATGGCGTAATTAAAGAGGAAGGGTAAGAACAAGGGAAAGAGAGGAAGAAGGGAAGGCAGAAAAGGTAGATAGAAAAGATCGAGAAAGGCGTGAGAAGAGGGAGGGCAAATGGGAGAGAGGGGGAGGGCGCGAGATAAGGGAGATAAGGGGGTTAAAAGTAAAACTCTTCGAACCTAAAACGGGGTAAAAAAAGAGAAAAGAAACGGGGGAAAGAATGAGAAAGGAATAGGAGGGGAAAAAATCAGGGGAAGACACTCGAACAGTAAAAGAATAGGGGAAGGGAGATGAGGAAAGAAAGGGTTAGGATAAAGGAACCAAAGGAAGAAATAGGAGAAGGAAGGAGGTGACAAGGAAGAAAATAGAGGAGGAAAAGGATAGTAAAAGAATAAAGGCAGAACATGCAAAAAGCGGAGAAAAAGGAAATGGGGAAAACAAAGACTCTGAGAAAGCAATAAATAGGGAGGGGTGGAAAACGGGGAGACGGAGCAAGGAGAAGAAGATAAGAAAGGGATAGAGGAAAAAGAATACGGGAGAAGGGGAGAGAAGGTGGACAAATAGGTGGGATGAGTTTACATAGCTATAAAGAATGAACTTTGACCTTATTAGATTTCAAGTATTTTCTATATATAAAATTATTTTATTTGATGGCCTTGACTCTCAATTATAATTTTCTAAGCATGACTATTTCTTCTTCGTCATCATTGACGATAAGTGTTGATGTATACACTGAGAGGCAGAGAGTAGCCTGAAAAGAAAAACCAACTGTCGAAGAAGGTAATTATTTATACCATATATAATATTACTTTCATTTCATGTATTAAAGATCGTAGTAATACATGTAACCTATAGGAAAATACATTACCTTTTGTTGATGCTAGCAAATTCAAGAATCTAGAGAAAGTTCTTTGTTGCAGCCTACACTGTTATGTGTCTAAGGTGCAAGAGCCCAATTACGAAAGTGTTGTCAAGCCCATGCAGGAAGGAGATAAGCCCAAGTAGAAGTCATTGTAAAGACCCAATGTCAATTGGTTGGAGAGCTGCCACTTTCCTTTTGAATTAGTCGTTTCCGTTTTGCTTAGTTGCTGAAATAAAAGAGACCATGGGGATGCCCATATTTCCAGTAACGTTAATTTTCCCCATTGTTAGGTAGTTTTGAATTGTTCTTTGTTGCTTTCCTTTATAAGGAAAGCATAACTTTTGATGAATGGCATAGAGAAAAATTGCTCCAATATCCTTTCTTATTCTCTTCTTCACTTCTTTCTTATTTTCTTTTTCCAACCGTTCGGATCACATCAGTGGTATCAGAGCGGTCGTGATCCCCATGGAGACCCGGAAGAAAACTCTCGAACAATATCAGCAAGAAACAAATGAGAATTTTGAGAAGTTCTCGGCTCTGATGACGCAGTTGATAGCCGACATGAAGACTCTTAAAGAAAAGGAACCATCTGGTTCAGGGTCCGGCAAATTGGTTGCTGGGGGGAGGTTAAGCCTTACCTGAAACTGCACTTTCCTCGGTTCAGTGGCGACGACCCTACGGGATAGGTATATCAAGCAGAACAGTATTTTGATTTCCAGAAAGTAACCGCGGAAGATCAGGTTAATTTGGCTTCGTTTCATCTTGATGGAATCGCTCTCCAGTGGCACCGCTGGTTTACAAAGACCCGCGGCCCATTGACATGGACCGAATTCACCACGGCTTTGCTGGATCGGTTTGGTCCGACTGATTATGAGGATCCTTCCGAGTCTCTCCATCGTTTAACGCAGGTGACGACAGTGGCAGCCTATATTGAAACCTTCGAGCGCTTGTCCCAACGCGTAGATGGGTTACCTGAATCGTTCTTGTGCGGGTGTTTTATAGGGGGCCTGAAAGAAGAAATTCGTTTAGAGGTGAAGCTTAAAAAACCAAGAAGGTTATCAGAGGCTATAGGGTTGGCCAGACTAGTGGAAGAGAAGATGACGTTACAACGCAAGACCTTCACCCCCAACCGGCCATCTGGATTTTCTCCAACCCCAAAGACCCATTCCGGTCCTGGTATACTTGGCCCGAGTCCCAGTCCACGACTGGCCCTTCCTGCCCCAAACCCAATTCGTAGAATATCAGGGGCCCAGGCTCGTGAACGACGAGACAAGGGACTTTGCTACTACTGTGACGAACGATATGTTCCGGGGCATAAGTGCAGCAAGCCTCAATTATTTATGATCAGTGAGGCCATAGAAGTAGAAGAGGAAGTTGTTACCGACGAGATCGCGGGTGAGGCCGTTATCGAAGAAGTTCATGTTGAGGTCTCTTTCCATGCCATTTCAGGATCCTTCTTACCCCAAACCTTACGATTGCCGGGTAAGCTTCATAATAAAGACATTGTAATTTTGATCGATGGGGGTAGTACTCATAACTTTTTGGAACAAGCCTTGGTGGATCGGTTTGGACTCGTTGTTGATACCGGGATTCGTTTAGAGGTTGTGGTCGCTAATAAGGAGAAACTGACTTGTGTGAGTCGGGTTCGGAATCTTACACTCACCATCCAAGGATATACCATAACTACCGACTTCTTTGTCCTACCCGTGGCAGCATGTCCGATAGTTTTGGGTGTTCAATGGTTGAAGACTCTCGGACCAGTCGAGATTGACTTCGAGAATCTCACACTTGGATTCCGCCTGGCCGGTTCTTCCCACAAGCTACAAGGGTTAAAGGGGACTGACTTAAGGGTCTTAAAGTCGAGTGAGTTAATGGGGATCCATGGTTCGGTAATGCTACTCCAAATCAATTCCCTTGCCGCCAGTACACCCAACCAACCAACCCCGTGTCCGTCCATCCAGAATGTTTTGGATGTTTTTCCTCAAGTTTTTCAAGAACCCGTTGGACTACCTCCTCAGCGTTTTCATGATCATGATATACCCCTGCTACCAGGCTCGAAGCCGGTTAGCTCTAGACCGTATCGCCAGCCATATTTGCAGAAAGCTGAAATTGAAAAGCAGGTCCGAGAGCTGCTCCGTGATGGACTAATCCGTCCTAGTCATAGTCCCTTTTCCTCACCGGTTCTGTTGGTCAAGAAATCGGACGGTTCGTGGAGGTTTTGTGTTGATTATCGTGCCTTGAATGACATCACAATCAAAGATAAATACCCCATTCCTATGATCGATGAACTTCTTGATGAGTTGCATGGTGCTGCTATATTCTCCAAGCTAGATCTTCGCGCCGGTTACCATCAGATACGGGTTCGTGAGGATGACATTCATAAGACGGCTTTCCGCACACATGACGGCCATTATGAATTCGTTGTCATGCCGTTTGGACTCACAAACGCCCCGGCTACCTTCCAATGCTTGATGAATGATATCTTCCGTCCGTACCTTCGTAAGTTCATATTGGTATTTTTTGATGACATACTTGTGTACTCCAAAAATTTAGATGCTCACTTGGGTCACTTACGAACTGTTCTGGAATTACTGTTTGCTAATCATCTTTTTGCCAAGCTTCCTAAATGTTGTTTTGGAGTCCATCAAGTGAATTATTTGGGTCATATGATATCTACTGATGGCGTAGCGGTTGAGATTGATAAGGTTCAGGCGGTGTTATCATGGCCCACCCCCACTTCAGCTAAAGGGGTTCGGGGTTTTTTGGGGCTGGCTGGATATTATCAAAAATTTATTAAAGGGTTTGGGGGAATAGCTGCTCCCTTGCACAAGTTGGTGGGCAAAGGCTCCTTTGTGTGGGATGATATAACAGAAGCCGCTTTTCAAAGCTTGAAGGTGGCATTAACAACAGCACCTACATTGGCCTTACCAGATTGGTCCCACCCCTTTACGGTAGAATGTGATGCAAGCGGGGTGGGAATTGGAGCGGTTTTAACCCAAAAAGGACGAACTTTGGCTTACTACAGCTCTCCTTTGAAGGGGTCGATGTTGTCATGGTCGACTTATGAAAAGGAAATGCTAGCAATTGTGAAAGCAGTGAGGAAATGGCGGCATTATTTGTTGGGTCGGAAGTTTATAGTTAAGACTGATCACATGAGCTTGAAATACTTGCTGGAGCAACGAATCAGCACGCCGGCACAAACAAGGTGGTTACCTAAGCTATTGGGGTATGACTATACGATTGAGTATAAGAAGGGGGTTTCGAACCGTGGTGCCGACGCTCTTTCCCGAAAGGCCGAGGTTAGTTATATGGCAATTTCCCGCCCCTGTTCAAAGTTGTGGGACGACATTAAACAAGAGGTCATCTCTGATGTTTTTTATCACAATTTACCTATGTCATTTCCTTTTTCGTCTAAAGAGGGGTTAGTGCAACGTGATGGGGTATGGTTTCGCAATGGGGCTATTCTTTTGAGCTCCCACTCTCCCTTGTTGGCTACTGTTATGGGACTTTGTCACTCTTCGCCGGAAGGCGGGCATTTCGGTTTTCACAAGACGATCGCAAGAGTGAAACAGATTTTTTGGTGGATCGGGCTCAAAGAGTTTGTGAAGAAGTTTATTCGAGAATGTCATGTTTGTCAACGGGCTAAGACGGATAGTATGCAACCCGCCGGATTACTACAACCTCTGCCGGTGCCGGATCGGATTTGGGAAGATATTAGTATGGATTTTGTTGAGGGGTTACCAATTTCTAATGGGTTTTCGGTAGTAATGGTTGTGGTGGATCGACTTTCCAAGTACGCTCATTTTGTTCCCATGCGTCATCCATTCACGGCTGCTTTGGTTGCTCGGGAATTCTTGGTTCACATTGTCCGTTTGCATGGTATTCCTTCAAAAATTGACTAGCGCGAACTCACCCCTTAAAACCCATCTATAAATGATATAAATACACCAAGGGACGAAATCACGCGAGATCAAGAAAACCGGAATAAAAGCATGTTCCAAGGTATTTATTTTGTGATGTGGTGGCTTCTATGGAATTTTCGTAATAAGAAGATGTTCGAGGCCAAGCCCAAATCTAAGGAGACGTTTTTGATGAGATTATTTGTAGTTCTTATTACTGGTGTCGGTATAGATGCAATACTTTGTTTAGCTGGGACGATTGGTATAAAAACCCGTCTCTTATTTCTTTGTAATTTCTAGCTCCTTGCTAGTTTTTCTTAATAAAAGTCGCCGTTCAAAAAAAAAAGGTTCCACATCTGAGGTTTGATCATTTCCAACACTTATGAATTATTTTTAACTATCCGAGTAGTCATCTTTATTATCATTGGTAAAACAAAAAGTTATTTTCAAGTTAAAGTTTATTTTCTTTCTGATTATCTAAAACACTACTCAAATCCCTGTGTAACGACCTGGTCTTACCTAAAAAGATTATACTACATATGTGGGTTATACTTTTACCCATGTGTTTCCCTATAATAAAATTAGTATTTTCAGTAATTATAAATTTAAAGCTTTTGAAACACATCAAAGTTTTTGGCGCCGCTGCCGGGGATTTTTAAGCTGTTCTATAGTCAACTCTTGAAATAATTTAACTCCCCCTCTTTTTCAAAATTCGCCGTACAGTTTTCTGGCAAACTGACCCAAACAATTTCTCTCTTGGATGCATACACGTGCTTCTAATTTTGAACTTGTTGAACCGTTACCTGAACCTGAACGTACTCTGAATCGAAGACTTCGTCGACGAAATAGAAGAGTTCCATACGATTAAAGAAACAATCCACCACAAAATCCGAGAATTGTCTATCCGCCAATTATTAACATCAATTACTTCTGTTACTTTCTTGATATTCTTCAAAACTACGATCCAATGGATGATGAACCCATGTGGGCTGCCGACCATGTTGTCGCTCCGACTCCTGGTTCCGCAATCACTATTCTTGAAACAGCGAATGAATTTGCTATTAAAGGTAACCACTTGACTCTTGTCAAAGGATACCAATTTGATGGTAGAACCAAAACTGATCCTCATAAACACATTCATGAATTCCTCAGAATCTGCGATATGTTTAAATACAAAGATACCAAAAATAAAGCCGACAACTTGATGATGTTTCCCCTATCACTCACTGGAGAAGCAAAAACATGGTTGGACGAACTCAACGAAGGAACTATCGAAACGTGGGATGAACTTTGAACCGATTTCATTAGCCGATTCTTTCCTCCAGCTCTTTTTGATCGACACCTCGAAGAAATCCGAGCTTTCTCTCAACATGAAAACGAATCGCTGACCGATGCTTGGCTTCGTATGAAAGAAATGCTCCGAAACTGCCATGGTCACAATCTGTCCAAAGGCAACATTATAAAAATCTTCTATCATGGTCTCAGCGAGATAACCCAAGAAGTTCTGAATGCCGCAGCCGGTGGTATTTTCCTCTATAAAACACCAAATCAAGCTTATCATCTTCTCGAAGATAAAGTATTACTCAAGCTCGACTGGGCTAAAAATCAAAAATACCAAATCATCTCTTAAGAAAACTGTTGCTTTCGCCGATGAAGGTAGCAGTAATTCTGATACTAACAAAATTATGACCCGAATGGATGCCATGACTCTAAAAATGGATGCTCAGTACAAAGAACTCCAATTGAATGCTAAAAAAGCAAAATCCAATCTTGATGAAGATGACATACCCATGTCCCATGAAGAAGAAGCAAAATTCATGCAAACTTTCCGTAAGACTCGTTTTTACAATGATTACCGCGATCGAGACTCAAATCGTGATAATTGGCGTTTAAGCGGACGGAATGATTATAATCGAGACAACTACCGATCCAATATCAATGATAAACCATACGATCTTCAGAAACAATTCAACGATTTCATGAAGTCTCAGCAATCGACCAATGCTTTTGTCAAAGAAACGTTCATGGACCTCAAAACCCAACTCGAAACCATAGCCAAAAATCATCAAGCTTCAATCCAGAACCTTGAAACTAAGTTCGACAAACTCGTTGACAAGCAATCTGGTCGACCTTCTGGATCTCTTCCAAGTAACACTCAACCAAACCTAAAAGGGCAAAACTCCAAAGCCTACCAACCACCGCAGTCTCGTAACGAGCATGTGAATACCGTATTCACAAGAAGTGGTAAATCTTATAACCCACCAGTTAACCCAAATGATTAACAAGACAATTCTGAAACTCCTGTCAATTTCGATAGCGATGATGAAGACGATGAACCTACACCAAAACCAAAAATTCAAAATCCAAAACAAGCCAAAGAAACACCGTTACCAAAACCATACAAACCAAAAATTTCGTATCCTCAACGTCTAAGGAAAGAAAAAATGGAAGCCCAATACGGAAAATTTCTCGACATGATCCGCGCCGTTCAAATAAATGTACCTCTTATTGATGTTTTAGCCGGAATGCCTAACTATGGAAAATTTCTCAAAGAACTCATAAGCAACAAGCACAAAATTGAACTAATTTTTGCCGCTTTCCTTAGCGATGAAAGTTCAGCAATGATCCAGAACAAAGTTCCACCAAAACTTAGAGACCCTGAAAGTTTCCTTATTCCATGTAATTTCAACAAAACCTTTTCCTGCAATGCTTTAGCGGATCTTGGTGCTAGCATTAACCTTATGCCATATTCTTTATATGCGAAATTATCTCTCGAAACTCTTAAACCTACCAAAATGAGTGTGAGATTAGCCGACAGATCATTCTAATACCCTGTTGAAATAGCTAAAAATATGCTCGTTGAAGTTGGTAAATTCACCTTTCCTGCTGATTTTGTTATTCTCGAAATGGAAGAAGATAGCAAAGTTTCCCTAATCTTGGGACGACCATTTCTTCACACTGCTAATGCAGTTATTCGAGTTAAACAGAAACAACTCAATCTTGTAGTTGGAACTGAACGAATGATCTTCAATATCGATTCTGCGATAAAACACTCTTATTCAAAAGATGATACCCGTTTCAGTATCGATGTTATTGATGAAATTTTATAAGAAGACTTCGATGCTCTTCTAGACGAAGGTAGTAAAATCCTCCATTCCATCGAATGAACCCTTCTCGAAGAAGGAATCTTTGCTGAATTTGATGAATTCATAGCAATGACTGCCAATGAAAACTATAACTCTGAATCCGACACCAAAGACCCACCATTAAAAAAATCACCATCAATTTAGATTATAAAATCAAAACATCTCTCGAGGAACCGCCTACGGATCTTGAACTCAACCCCCTTCCTGATAATCTAGAATATGTATTCCTGGAAGAACCCTCTTTTCTTCCTGTTATCATATCATCTCAGCTTTCTAAAGAAAATAAAAACAAACTTGTATCCGTCCTTAAAAAGCACAAGGAAGCTTTTTCCTGGAAAACAATAGACATTCCTGGTATTTGCCCATCGTTCTGCAAACACAAGATACAACTCCTGGATGACAAGAAACCCGTTGTCCAAAAACAAAGAAGGTTGAATCCAAATATGCAAGAAGTTATTAAGAAAGAAATCGTAAAACTCTTGGATACCGGTATTATTTATCCAATTACCGATAGTCCTTGGGTCAGTCCTATTCACTATGTACCAAAGAAAGGTGGTATTACAGTTGTCACAAACGAAAATGATGAACTTGTCCCAACAAGAACCGTTACGGGTTGGCGAGTATGCATCGATTATCGTAAACTCAATGAAGCAACTGTAAAAGATCATTTTCCTTTACCGTTCATGGATCAAATGTTAGAAAGACTCGCAGGGAATAAATATTTCTGTTTCCTCGATGGTTTTTCTGGATATTTTCAAATTCCTATCGATCTTAATGATCAAGAGAAAACAACATTCACATGTCCTTTCGGCACACACGCTTACAGGCGAATGCCTTTCGGGCTATGCAATACCCCAATCACATTCCAAAGGTGCATGTTAGCAATTTTTCATGATATGATCGAAGAATCTGTCGAAGTATTCATGGACGATTTCTCCGTCTTCAGAAACTCTTTTGACAAATGCCTAAACAATCTCGATAAAATGCTCCAGTGTTGTGAAGATGCTCATCTTGTTCTAAACTGGGAAAAATGTCACTTCATGGTCAAAGAAGGAATCATGCTTGGACACAAGGTGTCCAGCGCAGGACTTGAAGTCGACAAAGCAAAAATTAACGTAATCTCAAAACATCTGCCCCATAATAACATCAAAGGTGTTAGGAACTTTCTTGGACATGCCGATTTTTATCGATGTTTCATTAAAGACTTCTCGAAGATAGCACGACCTATAATTAAGCTACTTGAAAGTGATACTCCATTTGAATTCGATGATGAATGTCTAAAAGCATTCGAATTATTAAAAGAGAAACTCACATGTGCTCCTGTGATCGTAAGTCCCAACTGGAATCTTCCGTTTAAACTTATGTGTGATGCAATTGATTTCGTAGTAGGAGTCGTCTTAGGACAAAAAGACGGTATAAACTTTCACCTGATGTACTTCGCAATCAAAACCCTTAACCCATCTCAACAAAAATACACCGTAACCGAAAAAGAACTTATGGCTGTAGTTTTTGCATTCGACAAATTCAGATCCTATCTTATTCTCTCAAAAACCATTATTCACAACGATCA
Source organism: Tanacetum coccineum (assembly GCA_026074375.1). NCBI lineage: Eukaryota > Viridiplantae > Streptophyta > Magnoliopsida > Asterales > Asteraceae > Tanacetum > Tanacetum coccineum. The sequence continues at coordinate 43,265 of BQNB010041843.1, forward strand.
TTCAGCTCTAAAGCACTTATTCAAAAACAATATGCTAAACCACGTCTTATTAAATAGATTTTACTTCTACAAGAATTTGACATAGAAATCTAGGATAGAAAAGGAACAGAAAATGTTGCTGCTGACCACTTGTCCCGAATTGAAAATGATGAGTCAAGTGATGACAGTGAAGTCGATGATAACTTTCCTGGAGAAACTCTTATGAAAATCAATACCAAAGATGAACCTTGGTTCGCAGACTTTGCAAACTACTTGGTCGGTGATATTATACCAAAAGGGATGACCTATCAACAAAAGAATAAATTTTTCTCTGACCATAAACACTACTTTTGGGAGGAACCTTACCTTTTGAAAGTATGTTCTGACGGTATGATCAGACGCTGTATATCTGGACCAGAAACTCAAACCATTTTAGATCAATGTCACCACGGACCAACCGGTGGACATTATGGACCGAACGTAACTGCTAAAAAGGTCCTAGATTCAGGTTTTTACTAGCCGAAAATCATCAAAGAAGCTCATACTCTAGTTCGCCTTTGCAAAGCATGCCAAAAGATGGGAAATATATCAAAACGAGATGAGATGCCCTTAAACAACATTCAAGTATGTGAAGTTTTCAACATATGGGTTATCGACTTTATGGGACCGTTCTCGAAATCATATAAGTTTGAATACATTCTTGTCGTTGTTGATTACGTATCTAAATGGGTCGAAGCTCAAGCTTTACCAACCAATGATGCCCGAGTGGTTACCACTTTTCTAAAAGAACTATTCTGCCGTTTCGGAATGCCCAAAGCTCTAATCAGCGACAAAGGAACTTACTTCTGCAACAAAATAATGGAAAGAACAATGAAAAGATATGGAGTTAACCACCATTTTTCCACATCATATTATCCTTAAACTAGTGGTCAAGTTGAAAACAAAAACAAAGCTCTTAAAAGAATTCTTGAAAAAACTGTCAAAGATAATCTTGCTATTTGGTCAAGAAAACTTGATGACGCTCTGTGGGCTTTTCGTACTGCCTACAAAACACCTACCCGCACCACACCCTACAAACTTATATATGGAAAAAATTGCCATTTACCATTTGAAATTGAACACCGAGCATACTGGACTCTGAAGAATTGTAACCCATATCTCATCGCTACTGGTGAGAAAAGAATGTTTCAGTTACACGAATTAGATGAACTTAGAAATCAAGCCTATGAAAACTCTCTTCTATACAAGGCAAGAATCAAAGTCTAGCACGACAAAAAATTAAGAATGAGAAAAGAATTCAAACAAGGAAACAAAGTTCTGCTATTTCACTAGAAGTACAAGTTTAAACAACCAAAACTCAGATCTTGATGGTTAGGACCTTATGTAGTGAAACATCAATATCCATCCAGATATGTTGAACTTTATGGAAAAGATGGAAAGACGTTCATAGTCAATGGCCATCGACTTAAACTATATCATGAAAAAGATAACGACCCAATAGAAGCAGTAACTCCCTTTTTCCCAAAAGAATGACTCCAAAAGTACGAGTCTAGCTAAAGACTCTCTTAAAAATTAAGCGCTTCTCGGGAGGCAACCCGTGCTTCACTTAAGTGTGGAGGAGTCCCTCCTCTATTCTTCTACTAATATCTTTTATTTATTTTCTAAAAAAAACAACAAAATTTTTTTCTTTTTGTGTGCTTTTGTTCGTCTACTCTTATGCAGGTACTTTAGCTTAAAGACACGGAAAATTATGAAATATGCTCAAGGATAGCTCTCAGCTATACATTTCTCTATGCCTCGGGAAGTACCGTTTTTCCTTAATTTTCCCTATTTTATCTCTATTATCAGTTATCACATTGAGGGCAATGTTCAATTTAAGTGTGGAGGGGAGCCAAATAGGAAAAATTAATCATATCCCTCCATGTTTGCCCTGTCAAAAATTTCTTCCAATTGATATTTTATGAAAATCTTAATATATACGCTTTCAAAAATTAAAATGCTCTTAGTAAGGCAAATCCAACCGGATTGACATTATAGCTAGCATGACCTACTCTACTAAATTGTAAGAATTCTAAGCCTATAGAATATTCGGGTATCCACTTTTGATACCCAAGATAATTGATGCCTTTAGCTTGTTCGAGTTAAGGTTTGAATGTAGTCATATGTGTCTATTCCGTCATTATGGATGTGTAAGTATGGTCTTTGTCGCCTTTTCTGGAACATTGGTATTGGTTGACAATTATATTTGAGCAAGCCGGTAATTTAGAAGCTCTAAAACTTGTGCTTAATCATCATTTACTAGACCAAAGTCTAATTGTATGTAAAAGATTCCGCAAGTCCATGTTCTTGAAAGCACTCCCTTTGGTGCTAAGTTACCAAAATACCTAATTTAAATAAAGAAGCTCTGTGCCAAGCCTTGGTTATCATGATCCTAGTAATCCAATATATATATATATATATATATATATATATATATATATATATATATATATATATATATATATATATATATATTTGTGTGTGTGTGTGTGTGTGTGTGTGTGTGTGTGTAGTTCAAAAGAAATAAAGGCTTATGTTTCGGCACATAAAGATTGTATCCGCTCTAGTATCAAGTTCCGCCTTCAGTCAGGTTTATGTGTTAAGTACAAGCCTATGGTAGCTGTCTAGATTATGTTTGTGCAAACTGAGTGTTCTTCACAATTATAAACCCTATCTGAGTGGCATGAGTAAATTAAAAATCAAATACTATCCCTATGTGAGGTGCTATGTTATATGTCTATGCCTGAAAAGTTAACCTAATATGCAAACTCTTAAATCCAGATTTTCTCCACGTCATAATAAATGATTTATTTTCTCGCTTCTATTGCTTGAAGGCAAGCAATAAGCTAAGTGTGGAGGGATTTAATAACGCCCAAATTATACATATTTTCTATGGCGTTATTTGTATATACTTTATCATTTCTCGTGAACTTTCGATACTTAATAGCTTAAAATTGCTTGCATGTTCACTTGAAGACATTCCGAGGATAGATAGAACAAAATCAAACGCTTACACATTAAAAAACACATCATTCAATAAAAGATCAACATTCAAGTTCTATGAGCCAAATGTGCGCCGCACTTGCCATTTGTACGCCTCACTTACCTTCAAGTCAAAGACAGTCAACATTGCATTAACTCAACAAGTATGCCACACAATCTTTTGTGTGCGCCGCACTTCCCATCTGAAATGAAGCATTTATGAAGACTTTAATACTACTGCAT
>BQNB010041844.1:0-21215 GCA_026074375.1 Tanacetum coccineum
AACGGGGATGTCTTCCACCACATCAATGGTTGAATCTCCCGAATCGGGATAATCAACATGAAATGATTCGAACTCGGGAAGGAAGGTAGAATTGTTGTCATCTTCCGAGTCGAAATCATCACTCTCAATACCCGGTGGTATCGAGTCTTCCGGACCGAAAAATATATCGATCTCTTCCCTAGAAGAGTCACTATCCTCAACGGGGATAGGAATTGTGGAAGAAGAATCGATGATCGTATCAGAATTAGCTTGAAAGGCTTCCGGTGGTCGGGGAGAAGAGTTATCGTAAAGCAAACTTTCTAAAAACAAAATATCACCCTCCGGATCAAGGTTGATATTATCAATTCCCGGTGGAATTGATTGGAGACGAGTGAGTTCACCGGCGAACTCATCGAGAAGAAAATCAATCTTGGGAGGGGAAGCCATCAAAGTATCACGATTGACTAATGATTCAAGAAGATAAGACTCGGCATCAAAACGAACATCTTTCGGCGTAGAATCGAGGTCTTCATTATGAATCGGATTAAACTCACTAGAAATGATTTCCTCTTCAAGATCAAAAAGAGGGTTCGAATAAGTTTTAAAACTCATTTCGTGAATAACCTCCTCATGACTTGACTCGTCATCACTAGAGGAAGAATCGTCGAAGAGAGGATTGGAAAACGTTGAAAAATTTATCGTTTGAGAATCATCACAATCGGGCACATCACACTCACGTTCATCCTCGTACTCACTTGGGTTTTAGACAAGGTCCTCAACACTAGACTTTATGAATTCGTCCGATTCCGTCTCCGGAATAGTGTCAAGATGCTCATCCTCCATTATGAGGGAGTCCGTTTTTGGTGAATCAGGTGTGATTGCGGTAGAACATGTCATGAGATATTATTGTGTTGCAAAAGAATACTCATCGTCGTCATCATCATAAGATGAGGTAGGCATATTCCAACTTGGAGTATTAATAAATTCTGCCAACTCCTCGTTTATGCTTTGCAAATCTTGAAGAAGTATGTTAAGCAATTCTTGTACCTCCTCGGATTGATGTTGCTTTTCTTTACAAGCATGTTTAATTTCAAGAAATTTGTCCCAAGCTTGCATTAGAACCTTCGGTGTTTCCCTAAAAGAAATACGATTAAATCTCTTTAGAAAGTTTTCTATCGATTTCATTAGGTCTTCTCAGGCTTGCAAAGCTTCCATGCTTATTTCTTGAGGAAGTTGATGAATGACGGGAAACTACGGAGGTTCAATTTGGTCAAAACCAGAATAATTAGAATCATAACATGGATTAGGTTCGTAATAATTCATCGGTTGACATTGAAAAGTCAAGTCTCGTGAGGACCCTCGCAGTTTTCACAAAAATCAAGATATTGTTCGTTGAAATCTTGGTGTTGTTTTGTGGAAAATTATTAACGTTTTTGATTGATAACACGGGTCTGATTGTAGACAAACAGGAATTGAGGTGGGCAATCATTAACCATATAGGCATCGTTTCTAATATTTTCACCAAAACTACAAGAATATGTTCTCGTATGGGTTGTTGTAGAGGTTGGTTGAAGAAGTTCGGTGTTTCTTTATAAGAATAAGGATTTGGGTCATAGAAAAACTCATTTCCGGATCCTACATTGCTACAGCTCGGACAATTTCCACCATTAAACGGACCTCTACAACACAAGCAACCAGGATGGTTATATGAATTACTGTCGTAGGAAGTAATCGAATTAGACGGTAAAGAAGATTATTTTATAGAAAAAAAATATATAATAAAAAATTTTTGGTAACCGATAATCGAAAACAAAGTGTGTAACACCCCATTTTGACAAATATATAGCGGAATGCTAATTCGGATATTACTATTATGGATACAACAATCATAAATAATAGAAACGACCTTAAAAGTAGACGTTTGTTTCAAAAGATAAGTTATCATTTCCATTTAGAATTAGAGTTTTACAACGGCAGTCAAAATCTTTTTTTTTGTTACATACAAGGTGAATGATAACAAGTTTTAGCCATCTTAATGTCCATGCCACTCCGTGAGTAAGTTGCTCATTTACCTGAGATAATCATGCTAAAATAAATCATCACAATGGTTGAGTGAAATTTCATTAGTGTTTGATATTAATAGTTGATTACAAGTCATCTTAAGTATTTGTTAAAAAAAGCTTCCTAGTGTAATAGTATGCGTTATTTGTGGTATTGGTTTACGTTTGTTTAACACACGGTATTTGTAATAATTGCAACGATACAATTATCATGGGAAAATGGTTTTTGTGTTATTGTTATTGTTATAGTCACAGGGTCTCGTCTAAGCTCATGGCTCACATACTGACTGGTGTGATATATTACCCAAAATGATGTGTTATATATATATTTAGAGAATTATGGACCTCAGTGTAGGTAATTTGCCTTTATACATATGAAATTCAATAGAGTATGTTTGAGTTACTATCCGAGTTAACTCAAAAATGATTCGTCTATCCATATAGATTCCTATCCATATATTCGCGTTCACCCAGTTAAGTGATTAATGGTAGCAAGATAATGTAGGGACTTTTGGCATATAGTAACTTAGATCATTAGTAGTATGGTATATCAGGATAGGCATATAACTTGGAACAAAAACACTTGTATTCATGGTTTAAAGCCATGTATAAGGTCTTTGAAAAGTACATCACATTGTTATTAGATAAAAACGTGTATGTAAAAGAGTTTGTTAAACTGCATGTATCCCTTTACGGGTTTATAAAACATCGTAAATTAGGTAAATAGGCGAGGTTATGAATCTCACCTAATAGGTAGATGTTATAAATATTCTAAAATGAAAGCTGACGACCATATCACAATCTTAACGGGGATGGTTGATATAGCAAAATGATAGTAAACAGCCACGTCAAGCAACCTAAGTAAATATGTCAAGTTTTAGGTAGATTGTACTCTAGAACTTTAGTTCAGAGAGTTATGAGTTTGATTAGAAAGTTTGGAATTATTGTATCACCGTTCGGGCTATCATAATTCAAAAGTCATTTAGTAAACGTTTGAGGAGCTAGGGCACTTTAAATCGTAAACCCAACAACTCGTCAAAAACGTAATACTAAGATGAAACCCCTTAATTGAAGATCCCTACTTGGTGATATGTATATCGGTTTTAAGGTTTATGATGAAATATTGGAAATGATAAGCAACGACAAGCGTTAATTAAAGTTATGTCTTGTAAGGTTTTAAACATGATTTTATATTTTTTCAAAATGTTACATTTTAGACCCTTGAGAGATGAAAAGTGGCAAATATACTTTGGTGTTTGCACTTTTTCGAGTTTGGTCCTTCAAGTTTAAAAGATATACCAAGTAAAACTTGTACTTTGGAAAGTGACATAATAGACCCTTATAGTTATAACTTTGATAAAATGACATATTCAAGTTCCCTTTAGTTATAAAGTTTCAGAAAGTTATGATATATCCCTTGCATGGAAAAATCATTACAAAACAAGTTTTGTAATTGCCATTGCAAGCTTTTTTTTAAGTTGCGAAATGACATCTTTTTGGTTATAGGCTTTTAATATAAGCTAAAATATGAAGGTTTAACATATCAAAAGTTTAAAATAACGATTCATTAAGCTAGGAAGCAAAACGGGTCAAATTAGGGTTTCAAAACATAAACGCGCGGGTTTTAAGTTCAAAATTCCTTCATTAATTCAATAGAGTGGTTATTTAACTTAATTAAGCAGTTCTAGGATAGATTATAACAAACATTTAGCCATTTTATTACATTTTGTTTTAAGAAAAACAATTATAATTTTAGGGTTTCGGGTGTACGTAGTTTTGTATCAAAATGGTAAATTAGCTAGAATTAATTATAAAAGACTTTAACAAGAGTTTTTTTTGGATTCATTGATCATTATAAGAGTGTATAGAAAGCAGAAGTTTAGAATCTTCCAGTACCTGGGTTGAGACACTTCCTGTGTTGCTAAATATGGTGGAAAATGGGTCATTTCGGGTAGTATTTCCACTCGTACGCCTTGTATCTTGTTCCCGGGGCTTCAAATCTTCAAAGATTTTCTTGAATGATGTTCTTAGATGATCCTAGGATCAAATGGAGCAGAGAATAGTTGCTCACTTAGGTTATAGATAGAGAAGGTGGTGCGAGTTATAATGAATCATAAGGGGTCCTATTTATAGTCGAATGGAGCAAGAGGGGGTAAGGAAGCTTAAGACCAGGCCATGGACATGTATACAAGCTAGCTACTAATGTGAGAGGTCTATGGTGTGAGTTGGGAGGTCTAGAAATCTAGAATGAAGGTGTGGAGGTCCTTGGTGGTTCCGCGGCTGATTTTGGCTACAAATGAGGAGATGTGGCCCTTGGTATTGGACAAAGAAAGCTAATCAAGGTGGGTAAGCTACTTATGAGACATGTGGGTGAGTCATGGAGGTGCTTGTGTGCAAAGAAGAGTTCAAATTGGGTCAAAATGTAATAAAACATGTTGCGGGTCTGTTTTGGATAACTAGGGCTCAGATTCAATTCTTTGACCAATATTTCATGGGCTTTGATCAAAGAATGATTGAAACATGTCCTTAAGGTTTGTATTAAATCTTATCAATGGAAATTAGCAAGTGGTTTGGGTTAAAATGGCTTAAAATAAATAAGTATAGCCGCGGGTTTGATTAGGGTATATTAGGGTTTCTTTGGCTTTTTAAGGCTTATAATTCGTGTATACTTGATCAAGGTTGATAGAATACTGATCTTAGGCATTGTATAAAGGATTATCAATGAAGATTGATTGTTGGTTTAAGCTAAAATGGGTCGAAATGGAATGAGTAAGCCGCGATTTGAATTAGGGCTTGTAATGGGTTCATTAGGGTTTTCTAAGCTTCAATTTCTTGTACATTGCTAAGATAAAGATAAATAATGATTTGTAAACTCATATCATGAGTTTACAATGGTATTTGATTGGTTGTTCAAGATTGAAATGGTTAAAAACGAGTAAACGAGTCGAATGATCCATTTAGGTACGTTTAGGGTTTCTCGGATTCAATTTACGTATAAATGAAATGAGATGATGAAATAATGATGGAATGTGATTGATAAGGTTGTAATATAAGTTATTACAACTTATTTGAGTGTTGGTTGAGGTTTAGAATGGATAAAAATCGATAAAAAAGGTCATTGTTTAGTATTTCTGGCTTCGGGTTAGGGTTTATAAACTTGGATTTATTTTAATTTTATGAATAATGAGATTGATTATGATTGAAATGTAATGCCTATGACTTGCTTGTAACGTGTACTGATAGATTGTACAAAGATTACTTAGGAAAACTGTGGTTAAAACGGCTATTTCTGGGATCATGCTTTAGATTTGTACCATTGTGCTTTGTAGACTTGAATTGACTTGGAGAGGGAGTTTATATTTCAAATGAGATGTTATGTTACTTGTACATATGCTTTAGATATTAACCCTTTATGAAATTAGGGTTTAGAGGTATACGATAACGGTTTAAAGCCCGTTTTCATATAACGTTGCGAATGGTACATTATAGGAGTAATGTACTTTGTAATAATGATATTAGGATATTGACTTGACATGTTATGATGTTTGCTTGACATATATGAAGATAGGAATGGCATAGGTAGGTTCGTTAGCTCGTCTACTTTAGTTATGCAAGTTACATTGCATATTGAGATATTGGCAATGCAAGTTTAGTGATTAAAGCAGAATAATAATTTACCTGTAGTTTTGGTATATCATTGTAAATAGGTTGATTTTGCATTTTGAGGGAAATTCTGGTTCTGTTATTAAGTGTACGGTAGCATCTTTAGATAACGCAATAAAGGAAGCGGAGGCAGAGGGTATGCGTTGAAGATGAAGCTATTAAAAACCTTCTCCTTTCGGGTCGAAGTTCGTAGGATCGACCCTCCTTATACCTCTCTTATAGTTTGTAATCTAAAGGTGAGCCGAATTCACAAGTGACACAACGGTCGATTTTGTTGTTTTTCAATTTTTTTGGTATTTTTGATTACTTGAAAATATTCACAAATGAAAGCGATAACTTCACGAGGAAGGGTCTTCAAACACTAATCTTCAAACGAAACACGATAATCGTTTCACAACCTCCCCGGCAGCGACGCCAAAAATTGATCACAATCCTTTTGTATATATAAAAATTATATAATAAATATATAATATAAATATATAAGGATAATATCAATAATAAAAAGAGAAGTATTTCGTGAGACTTTTTAAAGAGATTACTTTTACCCAAAGTAAAATCCCTAAAAACCTTCCCGGGTCTTGTCCCGGCGAGGTGCGAATTTGACAATCGAGATAACGTTTGTGGAACAATGCTTGAATATCACAAATTTGATTTGGTTTTCTATTTCTACAAATAAAATGCATAAACAAGTAAAGGCACGCTAAAAACGAAAGCAAATAAGGCTAAAATACTAAAAACGATAACGGGATTCTAAACCCGTTCAGTAAAAACTAAATTCTACAATTTTAACCATACAAATGAAAATTTAATTTTATAAATCCTAAATGATAAAAGAAAATTAAAAAAAAGAATTATATTTTTTTGACTTTTATATTTTTTATTATAAATTAAAAACACTTTTAATCTAAAAAATTAATAAAAAATACTGAACTAATTTGGAAAATTCTGAAAAATTTGTGAAAAGTACCTTGCACTATGCTAAACCTAAGAAAAATATAAAACGGGATTTGTTGAATACAACTTTGGTAATTTAGCTGTTAATAAGCTATTTAAGTCTGATAAGCTAAATGGACTAAAAGGTGTTATATAATTAATTATGCATTCTATAACTAGAAAAGACCCAAGGGCATGTTGTAGTAGAGGTGTGTCTTAAAAAAAGTGGTTGAGTTTGGGTTTGAGCTCAGTTGTGTTTTGGGCCTTGCTCACTTTGGATTTCCCTATTCCCATGTTTCTTAGTTTTGCAATTTTTTTTTGAAAACACGCTTTTAGATATAAGACTAAAAATTAGGACTTTGTAAATGGACCTTTTTATAAAAAACCTAGAATAAGGCTAGAAATAATAACCCGGCACTTAAAAAGCACAGTTTTGGTTCATTTTTGCTAAGACTTAAAGGAACTAACTTTTTAAGCAATTTTTAACTAAATTGGCTAATGAAACAGCAAAATAAGCTTGAAGTATCTTAATCCTAACTTAATAAGTAAATCTAAACTAAAAATAAGCAAACCTAACAGCTTAAACTCTAAAATAAGCAAACAAGAACTTTTGCTAAAATACAACCAAAAACATCCTCATGAGGCAACTTTAAGCTAATTTATAAGACCCATAAGCTATCCTTATGGGTCTAAAAGCTACAAACAGATTAAGCTGGAACTATGAACTTTAAGAAAAAGCAAAGAAAAAACATTTTGAAATTCAGATAAGCTATGTGAAAAGTTGATTACACAATATTTTTGGTTTTTTCAAAGGTTTTGTAAAAGAGAAAGGGGCTATGTGTAGCCCTAGTAAATAAGTTCTAAAACCCTAAATAAGCTTAAACAGATAAACTACTATATGTAAAGAACTTATACTATCAATTTTAGATTCTAAAAAACAAACTTTAACTACCCTAAAATTGAGATTGAAAAAGAGGTTTTTAACTTTGAAAATATACTTAGAAAACTTGACAGGTTTAGACTAAAAACACAATGCACACTTAAACTAACATATTCCTACTGCATTTTTAACTAAGAACAAGCATGAAAATAACACTTATAAGTACTAAATCAAAATCAAGCCAAATAAGCTAGATTAAAAGGCAACATGGCCACATATTCAAAACATGGTTACAATTAACCTTAAACTATAATTTTAAACTTTAAAAACTAATTTAAACTAACTTATGGACTAAAATTAAGCGGGTTAAAACTGACTTAAAGGCTAAAAATAACTTTGAGCCTTTGTTGACCCATTTTGAACCTACTGCCAAACAACCCTTTAGATTTTAGAAAACCAGTTTTAGGCTAAGACTTAATTTTGATGACATAGATTAAGAGCAATGATAATCAAGGACAAATAAGCAAATACTAGGAAAAATAAGCACCAAACATAAGATAAACTATCAAGCAGTTCTAACTAAGAAAACTTGACAGATTTTAAGAAAACTAACACTAAACATTTATAAGTTATAAGCTAAGTACATTAAGCTAAACTAAGGCAAAATGACAAAATAAGCAACATTAAGCATAATAAGCAGATAGAGATTATAAAGCATAAAAATAAGCAAATGAACAGTAAATAAGCTAAAAATGAAAATGAGGGTGTACCTTAGTCCTTTGCTTAAACAAGGACAAAAATGCTTAAAAGAGCTTATTCTACTAGCTCTAGCTTATCAGAGATAAGCTAGTAAACCCATAAGCCCTTCCAAATTTGGCTTATCATACATAAAGCTTAAAACCATAAATCATTTGGAGTGTATGAAATAAAACTTAGGGACTTATAAGAACTTTAAAGAAGCTTCTAAAAATTTGATTGAAAACAGTTCTTTACATAAAAGCATAAGAGTAAAACATGGTAAACGTAAAACATTTTCTTAAAAACACTGACAATTTACATTATAACTCTAAAATGATTACAAGGCTTTGAAATTTACAAAATACAATAAGTAAACAAATAAGCTATAAAATAACTTGAAAGACAAGACTACACTAATCCTAAGCTACATACGTTCAAATGTTGAATTAATAAGGCCCTATTTATAAGCCTGTTTCACTAAGTTGGAGGTTGTGTTAGTTGAGTTTCTTGTGTGAGGGCTTCAAATCCATAATCGTAGCCATCCAAAAATCTTGTTCACCAAGTCAATTCATCACAACCCTTCATTTTTGTCTTCAAATCATCACCTAATAAGAATTTGAGGGATTGTCAAGGTGGAATTGTTTGTTTGTGGTGTAGGGTTTGTGAGAATGATAGGTTTGGGGAAGAGGGATGAATAGTGACATGTTTGTTAGGGTGCAGGAGAGAGGTAAAAGGGATGGATGTTGGCGGGAAAATTTGTTTTTGCATAGGGTTAGGATAATTGGGGGTAACGGGGGTTAGTGGTGTTAGGGTATAAAGTGGTATAAGGACGGATTTATGGTGTAATATGGGTAAAGGGTGTATGGTTTGGGCTTTGTTTGGGCCGGTTTAAGGTTTTGGGTTTTAAGGGTTTTAAAACTTATAAGACTTATAAGTTTTTATACAATAAGCTTAATGGATTGACCCGTCCTATTAAATAGGCCCGGGTTGGCCCATTTTAGATTTCTTCTTGTTCGGCTTCGTCTTTGACTTGTTGACTTTTGACTTTGACTTTGACTTTGACTTTGACTTTTTGTGCTCTTTCCAATCCCGTGCTCGGTTTTGTCAGTTTTGGCTTCTTTTTTTTCCTTTAGTAAATATCCAGTACCTGCACAGTCTATATACCAAAACAAGCATATATTTGGCATTTTATGTACGTTTTTTTATCATTTAGGGTCGTTTTATTAGGTAAAAAGTATGTGTACTTAAGCACATACCAGCCTTTGATGTTCAGCCTTGACCTTAGCACAAGTCAAGCATTTGCTAACATAGGTGGCGATGTCGGCCTTTATATTGGGACCACCCAATTAGCTTCTCTTGTCCTGATACATTCTTGTCAGAACCCGGATGGATGGATATTTTGATTGTGGAACCTCGTGCATGATCCCAGTCCCTAAGTACGCCATAACCTGTAACTAAACTCCTGCCATTTAAGCATGAGTTCTATCCCCGCGGGGTTCAATCTTTTCCGTTCTAAATTTCTACCGCGATTCATTAGATTTTTTAAGCAAACTACTCCACATCTTGGTCTTGATGTTCGCAGGTTTTCTTGCTTGCTTCAGTTGAGCTTTCGTGGATTTGTTTAGGATCACATCAAGCTAATAGTCATCACTAAAGCGTCAAACTCTTAATGGTTTACTCCGCTCCTTCCTGCTCAAAGCATCAGCAACAACATTCGCTTTCCCCGGGTGGTAACGGATCTTATAGTCATAATCACTGAGCATTTCTAACCAATGACGCTGCCTCATATTTAGCTCCTTTTGATTAAGAATGTGTTGTAGACTCTTGTGATCCACGAACACCGTATACTTGGTTCCGTACATTAGTATTTCACAGTGTTTTCAGTGAATAACACTACCGATCCAAGTTCTAAATCATGAGTTGTTTAGTTCTATCTAAGAATTTTAATTGGGCGTGACATGCACAAGAAATTACTTTCTCTCTTTACATTAATACAGCACCCTATCCTTGTGTACGCAGCCGCACAATAGACTACAAATCTTTGATTCCCATCAGGTAAAGCCGACAGAAATTGAAGCACTACTCAACTTTGCTTAAATAACTGGAAAAGGCGGTTTTTGTTTGTCACCCCCCCAAAAGAACTTAACTATCTTTCTGAGTAAGTTTGGTTCATCGAATCCCCCCCCCCCCCCCCTCTGGCAATTTTCAAAATCTTTCGAATGAATCTGTGGTAATACCCTTACAAGACCTAAGAATTGGCGAATCTCCATTGGCGTCTTAGGGGATTCCCAGTCCTTTATGGATTTGATTTTGGCGGGGGGTCACATGTGATTGCCTTGACTTTCATATCACGTGGCCAAGAAATTAACCTTAGGATACAAAAATTCACTATTTAGAGAACTTAGCAAACAATCTTCTCTTTTTAAGCAATATACAGAACTAACTTAAGATGTTCTTTCATGCTCCTTTCTTGTTCTTGGAGAGATAAGGATTTCCTCAATAAAAGACAATCACAATTTATCCAAAATGCTTGCACACGCGATTTATATGATTGATCCTTAAATACCGCTGGTGCGTTCGTCAAGCCAAATGGCATAACTTGGACTCGTTTAATGACCTTTACCGAGTTACTGAATGCCGTTTTTTTCAGAATATCCTCCTCTCGTAACCGAAGATGGTGTAACACTATCACATGTACTATATTAGAAATAAGGCGGATCCTTGTAGTTGATCAAACAAATCGTCCATCCTTGGGGTGGATAATGATTCTTTTACTGTGTGCTTGTTCAGTTACCGATAGTGATGAACATTCGAAATGAATCCTTACTTCTTTTGACCAAACAAGGACCGGAGTTTCCCCCAAGGTGAGGTAACTGGATTTATAAGCCCTTTGTCGGATAGTTCATTCAGTTGCTTCGATACAAACTCTCTGACAACTCTTTCATTTCAGAAGGCGCCAATCGATAAGGTGCCCGTGCTACAGGTGCAGCACCAGGTATCAGATCGATTTGAAATTCCACTTGTCGAGTCGGAGGAAGACCCGGCAAGTCCTCAGGGAATACATCAGGAAAATCTCGAACTATCGGTACGTCCTCAAGTCGCTTCTTCTCTGACTTGTCTTCCGTCTCCTTTGTAGTAACGTTTGCCAAAAAGACTGGACATCCTTTTAGCATGTATTCTTGTGTTTTGGTGTACGAGATAATGTGCAGACGAGCCTCGTTTCCCCGGTTGCTTCCGTCACCGTGAACGATTAGAGTTTCATTTCCCCAGGGGATACGAACGATCTTCTCGGCACACACAATGATTGCTTGGTACTTTACCAACCAATCCATACCAATTATAGCTTCGAAACTACCAAGTTCTACGGGCATTAAGTCTATGTTGAATGGGTGGTTCAGGATATTTAATGTACAACCCCTAAGGATAGTGTTCAACCCAATTATTCTCCCGTCGGCTAGTTCAACATCATAATAGTGATCTAATGCAGTTGGTGTGATATCAATTTGGGGGCTAAATGCAGTAGACACAAAACTCCTATCGGCACCAGTATCGAATAAGATAGAAGCATAGCGGTTGTTTAGAAGGAACATACCCGTCATGACGTTAGAGTCTGGGTTTGTCCCTACATGGCCTACCGCATACACTTTCACTAGAGCATTGGCATTTCCAGCTGGGTTGCCTCTATTGTTGTTATTCTTCAGTTTTGGACATTCCCTCTTAAAATGTCCTTGGGCACCACATTCATAGCAAGTAAGCTTCTGACTTGTCCCAGTGCCCCTTTCCCTAATATTTTTGGATTTTCCTTTTTCTTTTCTTAACTACCTGTTTGACTTCATTTATTTTATCAACACTGGGATCATAGAATGAGAAGCGCCCATAGAATAATCTACGGATGTCCTGACGGATAAATTCATCGTCCCCGATTTTTCACTAGTCCCAAACTAAGCGTAAAAACGAAATCACCGTTAAGTACAAGTAAAAATGCTAACACTACTTATAACTATGACTTGTCAACTTTTTGCTCCCGACAATTATTCCATAGTAGTGATTGTGCTTAATTTTAAGTTAAATTTAGATCGACAATTTAGAAAATAGTACAGTTTACGTGCATAACGATATTTCTGAAGAAATCTAGGGAAAAGATTAGATCACCCACCAACCAGCATATTCTCGATAGATCCCAGCCGAGTTCGACTTAGGTTATCAGGTTGAGACCCCACAGGAGAATGTTCACAATGTAATAGCGGGATACTCCACCCTTTTAGGCCGAATTTCTTAGATTTACCGCTAAATAAACAATACTACTCAAAGCACACAAACATCAAAAATTTAATGATCTCATTGGTGAGATTATTCCATTTAGCGACCTTTCTTCTCGGAACGTCCCAGCCTCATCAGCTAAGTGCCCAGGTTTTTGACACCCCAGCGGAGAATACTTTATCGAAATAATCTATCGACGGCAACCAACAACTTTTGAAGTCTTATAGCAAGTTATTCTTAGTTCAAAATTATACTTGAGTTTAGAAAAAGAAATCTTAACCATTAAATTTTCATTTATTGCTATATACTATACTACCGTCATCATTTACATGACTACAACATCGGCCACGCCTCCGACAAGATGTAGTGACTTAGTCTGACGACGGTTTCTTATTGATAACACTTACGAATGCACTTTGGCATTTATTATCTCACTATGGGCCTTGTTTTGAAGACACCAACATCGGTTGTGAGCCGGCAATATGCAGTAAACCTTAATCGGCACCACAGTTTATATTTTTCATCATTCATTTTTTTTTTGCAACATATTTTTCATAATAGAGAAAATTTTGTTTTAGAAACTCAAGTATAAAGCTGAACTAAGATGAATATTTCGTTTTCGAAAGAGCTTTTGGGAGAAAAAGCGACAAGTTACACTTATAAGCTTTTAAGATTTCCAAATAATCCTTGCTTAGCATCCTACTTGTAAATAACACTATCATTTTCCGTTCTTCGCAAATTTAAAATCCCTAATAAAAGGATCCGCGAATGCTTAGCCTAATAAACTTTCGTTTATTAAATGGTTAAGGAACAAAGCTAGAGCTCAACACGCCCGACCGAGTCAAAATTTATTCTCATTCTACCCATTAGGAAAGTCGAAACTGTGACAAAACACTTATTTTATTTTTGAAAAAATTTTAAAAAAATTTTCATTTTTTTTTGAAATTTTGGTGGTAAAAACGGGATTACGTGATAACAACGGCTGCAGGTAAAATCAAATCGAAGATTCCCCCCATACTAGAACTAAACATCGTCCTCGATGTTTTAAAAGGGGTACCTACATAAATCTAAGGCCGTTTATTAAGTGTGCCAAAGGATAAAATGTTAGTCGATAAGATTTGGATACTAGATTCCCAAAATGAAGCTGAGGATGTGAAATTCTTGTGAATGAAGGGCAAAACTGCGAGTCTTCACAATCCAGGAAATCCTGGACAATAAACCACAAAACACAAAACACGGGTAATGGAAGAGGCGAGCCTCCTCACACAAAAACACTTATTCATTACTACATAATACTACTATTGATAAGCATGGGGTGCCTCCCACGAAGCGCTTGTTTAAGGTCACTATGCTTGACCCGTCCCCGAATTTATTGATCCATGGGGAATGTCTAGAAATCTAGGACTACCAATTGTGGTACGTCCCCTCCAAAGTAGTGCTTCAAACGATGACCATTCACTTTGAAATTTGG
Source organism: Tanacetum coccineum (assembly GCA_026074375.1). NCBI lineage: Eukaryota > Viridiplantae > Streptophyta > Magnoliopsida > Asterales > Asteraceae > Tanacetum > Tanacetum coccineum. Next base: position 13,985 of record BQNB010041844.1, read on the forward strand.
CCTGGAGTTTTGGGATAACTCGACAGTGCCATATGGAAAAACTTGGGTTACAGTGAATGGTCCACTCCAGTTCATTCCTGGTGGAGAGAAGATATGGAGGGACAACGGGATACGTGAGAAAAGCAAGAAAGATCCATACAACATAAGCGAAGAGAGAAGATTGGTCATCCTCAAGTGGTACATTCACATTAGTCGTAGAAGCATTCTTACGAATCCCGAGGTCAATAGAAGTCAAATCTCCCGGATCGGGCTCAATCTTAAATTTGAAACATTCAAGTTCCGGGAGAGGCATGATGTGAGTGAGTTCATCGGCGAACTCCTCATGATTAAAGTCACTCCTATCGGCAGGAGGAAACTGATCATTCGAAAGATCAAAGATAAACGAATCATATTGAGAAAAACCAACATGAGTAGTGGTACTGCCACTACTCCTCTCTTTAAAATGATCGTTATCAACGTAGAAAGCTTTATAATCAGGAAGAGATAACTCAGAATGAGTAGTGGGACTGCCACTACTAATCTCTTCTAGATTAAAACGGAAAGTTTCAGATTCGGGAATAGAATTATCAAAGGTGTTAGTCTCCTCCAAGAAAAGATTAGGAAATGTGGAGGTAGACTTGATCACAACTTCGGAAGATGGAGTGGGATTATCTCTTAATGCATCGATCTTAGCAATAAGAAGATTGACATTCAACAATTTTTCACGAAGGGTATTGTCTTTGATTGTTAAAAGAATATCATCATCAATCCTTCCAACTTCCGGGTCAACAATCTCCACCACCTCTAAGCTACACATCAACATCGGGAGATGATGCATCGACATAATCGATATCCTCACCGTAGGGAGAATCGTCATCACTTGAAGAATTATCATCGTCGGAATTGACAACAATCTCAGAATGTTCATTGAGAGCATTAAGAGGTGTGGTATTTTCACAAAGAGGCACATCACACATTTTGTCGGGAATACCCTCGGACTCACTTGGGATTGGGACAAGGTCCTCAACACTAGACTTTATTACTTTGTCCGATTCCGTTGCTGGAATAGTGTCAAGATGCTCATCCCCCATACTTAGAGAGTTATCGGGTTCCTCGATTGGTAAAACGGGTGTGATTGCAATGGTATCGTCTTCGTCATCATCGTAGCAAATGGGAATCTTCCAATATCGATCTTTAGCCGCTTGTTCTTCCGCGATTCGCTTTTCTTCTTCCTTCTTTTGTATAGCTTGACCAACCAAATCACGTAAGGTTGTCATTTGTTCCATAAGCTTATTTTAAGAATTGAGAATGTCATTTTGAGAATTGAAGATTAGATGATTGACGGTATATTGCGGGGGTTGAAATTGGTCAAAACCAAAAGAATTATAATCATAGCAAGAATTTTGCTCATGATAATAGTCTTCATTCATTGGTTGACATTGGTAAGTTTCATGAGGACCCCCACAATCTTCACAACAAGAATATTGTTGTGGAAAACTCGGTGAAGTTTGTGGAAAATAATCAAAGTTTTGATTGAAACACGGGTCCTGATTGTAGACAAACGGGACTTGAGGTGGACAATCGTAACCGTAATGAGAATCGTTCCCACATAACTCACAAGAGTATGGTACGTATTGGGGTTGTGGAGGATGGTTTGCAACACTTGGAGAATCGTTAGAAGAGTACGGAGTTGAAAAATTGATTGGTGTTCCATTTCCAACGGTACAATAGAAACAAACTCCATCATATTCATTACATCCACATTGTTGGCATGTACCAAAAAGTTTTTGTTGTTGCAAACTTTGCAAATTTTGTAGGATCTCATTAAGGTCTTGATTATAGCATGGTTCCGGATTAGTGATAATCGGAATTTTCGGAGGACAATTATAACCGTAATGAGCACCTTTCCCACAAGACTTACAAGTGCATTGTCGACAAAAGATTCCATCTAACGAATCACCGCACTCGTGACAACAATGGTCAATGTGTGGAGGACTTGGTGAGGAATTTTCACCGGGGTCCTGATTACCAACGAATGGCTCTTGAGGAGCATTAACAACGTTGGTATTGTCATCGGATGACTCGGAAGTATCTTGAAGGTCTTTGAAAAATTCATTTTCAACACAATATGTAAACAAATCTTCCTTAAATTTCTTTCGTAAAAGAGCACATCCTTGACAATACAGACCATCAACCGGGGTTCCACACCTTGCACACCTTGCACAATTTCGAGGGGGTTTAGGAACAAGAATCTTGTCTTCAAGACCCTTTTTTGAACAACAAAAGTCTGCAGTGTACAAAACTCCACAAGTCGAGCATTCTTTAATCGCGTAAATCGGATTCAAACGATAATCGAATGACGTCATAAGAATTAAACATAAAGATGGATAAGAAAAGAATTAAATGATACGAAGAAAAAGAAGATTATTTTTGGTTTTTCGAATTTTTTAAACAACATATTTTACAAATGGACAAAACGAGATAAGACAACTTAAACCTGATAATCAGCAAGCTTCACGGTAGCTCTTCGAAAGAAAAACTCACAAAGGAGCGGAGGAGAGGGATAGCGCGAAGCTTATTTCTCCTTTCGGGTCGTAGTTCGTTGGAACAACCCTCCTTATACCCCTCTTGTAGTTTGTCTAACTTTCAAAGGTGAGCCGTACCTCGCAAGTGACACAAAAGGCAAGTTTTTGATCTTTGGTTCGAGAATTTATTGATGATAATACTTTAGTAAAAGTATTATATAATTGATGAATTTTATTTCTCGATTAGGACAATGTTTTTATATTTTTGGTTTTTTCTTGTTTTATAAATATATACTAAAAAGAAATGAAAAATATTTTTGTATTTTTTTTATATTTTTATGAAAATAAAAGAAATATTCACAAATTCAAACACAGATCGTCAAATGTCACGATAATCGTTTCACAGCCTCCCCGGCAGCGGCGCCAAAAATTGATTCGTCAATAGTATATATAAAATATATAAGCAAACTCTCAACCAATTACCTTTAGCCAAGGATTGGTTGAGAATTCACAAAATAAAAATGAAACCGGAAGCAGTATAGAGTGTTCCCGGGTCGTTATGTCCCAACGAGGCTAGAGATGGAAAATCGAAAGACGATTGATGATTCTGGTTATGAAATATATGACAAGGATAAGATTATGAATGAAGCGCACTAAACCTAATTAGCCAAATTTACACAAGATAAACAAGAAAAAGAAGCTGGAAACAAGATTAAAAACTAGAAATTAAGAAAAACACTGTCAAACTTTTTAAACTGAACACAAAATAGCTCAAATAAGCTTCAGACAAGACACCATAAGCTAGACAAACTCAAATCAAACAAATTCAGCAAGCTATTAAGCCAAGTAAGCAGAAGAACTCACAGCAGTACTAACTGCATACACAACACCAGTATTAACCAACAGTACTATCTTGGAATTCATACTGGTGTTATAACGATTATACAGTAACTCGTACCCTTTACTCAAAACACAATTTGAAACAAGCTATAAAACTACAGCAAATAGCCTATACAAACAGAATCACGTTACTTGTACCCCGTAAAGACTCACAGTAAATACAGAATAAGCATCTACGACATCAACTATAATGACAACATAAAGCCACAAAGCATACAAAAGAATACCCTATGAATTGTACCTTCAAACAAGCAACACAACTAAGTCTCTCAAATAAGACTTAGCTAACCTAAAGCGACAGTAACCACAGAGGAAAACGTTTAACTACTCTCAATTCTCTAAACCAAACCGCTCGCTAGATAAATTATCACAATTAAGCGCCACCGAATGTACATAATAGCTCGATAGCTATCCACACTGAACTACAGATACTAACATATTTCAACTAGCAGTACTCAACACTTGCAGTCTTAGACTGCTGACGCTATCTTCAAGTTATACCTATACCCGTTAGTTCTAAACATCCCCCAAACATGCGAACTAAGCATTACACGAACTATGTGATAATGTACTTGTTATAAGTCAAAATCCCAAAAATGCAACTAGCCAGTACACTAACACTATGGGTTAGTACATGTTAGTATCCAAAAATACCCCCTCTAAAGTTTCCACAAATCATCTTCTTTACCTGTTCTTCCACTCAATTAGATCATCTGATATTGGTCTTTAATTATTAAAAAGCATAATGTTTAAATACAAAATATAATCCTTATGAAACAGGTTTCTAAGTCAAGAAATACAGCACTTAATAAAAGTCAATTCTAATAACATGAGACAAAACAAGAAAAAGAAAACTTACCACAGACCTCCCCTTTGCTAGCACCCCAAACAGGGTCGAAACAAGACAATATCATCAAGCGTCAGACTAGCCATACTCACAACTAGTATTGTCCTTAAAGCCCATCCAGACAACTGGCTTATCATACCATAAAGTAGCTTGTGGTGTATTTGGACGACAAGTCTGGATTTTACCTTACTTATAATTTTCTCCTCTTCTAACGAACCTTAATTTTATTAAGTATCTTACTTAAATAAACATGCATATGTATACCCTAACAGGCAGTATTGCGAGAGACCTTTTTAAACACAAAACAACACAATCCAAGACAACCTAAATACATGACAATCGTGCAATTGCGACTTGGAATACTTAAATCTTGCGCATTAATCTGAGAAAGTGTTTACACACAAAGCTGAAAAGTTAACACTGTAAATGACGAAACATAAAGCTAAATTATGTATTAAAAATATAAAACACAAACATATACCACTACGTCTACCAAAACACATGCCCTCAAAGGCGTTACAAAATCTCTTGATCTTTATCATGCGCTGAACTCTTCCTTTCATGGGACTTGCAGCCTTGTGCTTCAATCCTCCTTTCTGTGAACAACAAACCAAGTGTGCTTGTTTTCGTACCCCGCCGGATTCCTCAAGACAAATCCCTAGCCTTACAACTGCTTTTAGAGCCCTCATTGCCCATCACTTCTCAGGCCATTGAAAATACACTTCTGCGCAGAATGATGTAGTGATTGCCAACCATGCACTTATTACACAAGCTCCGGGAGCGACGACACGGTGGGTAGGACTGGTTCGAAAATTCATTTTGCGGCTAAGAAGCGAACGAGACAGCGTGGTCTCCTGCAGGGTAGAAGAGTAATGGACGACATCCAAAGTTAAGTAGCCTCCTGGGTTTTTTAGGGGCAGAATCACGAATAGCGCTTCTTTGGCAACGTAGCAGTTACTTTGTGCTCTCCACCATCAATTATATATCTTCGCGAATCGGCAATCTTTAGCGACAAGCAGCACCCCGGCTTTGCGATTTTTGTGTGACAATGCCCTCATGCTCTACTTTCTTAATTCTTTCTTGAATTCACAATTGAGGCGTTCTGGTACAACATTGCTAGTCCCTGCAAATTAGAAATTCTTTCTCTTCACTGCCACAAACTTGGATGACCTTTTGACCTTTGTCCCTCATCTATACCATCTCGTGCTGGTCCTTTCGTTTGTCGTCCCTTCTCTGAGCGGCTATTCTTCTTTTTCTTGATCATAAATTTCAGTACCTTCCCCCTATCCTTCCCTGCACATATCAAATGCAAAACATATACAAATCACACATGAATTAACTCTTTGGTACCCCGTTTTATCATTTAAAGTCCTTTCCTCAGAACCATCAAAACATCTATGAGATAGCACAATGTATTTTTGGTACGTTTTAGTCATTTAAGTCCGTTTAGAATGGAAAATGGTATGTGTAATTAAGCACATACCAAAATCCATCATCCGTTCCTGCACAATACGAATGCAAAACATACAAATACAATGTATTTTTGGTACGTTTTAGTCATTTAAGTCCGTTTAGAATGGAAAATGGTATGTGTAATTAAGCACATACCATATACAATGAATATTTACGAATATTTTAGTAACAGTGTGTTAAACAATCCGAAAAACTAAAACTAAACTCAACTTTTATGATCTAATCATCGAATTTTCATGTCATCGAATTAACAATTAATCATGAATAATATCATATATTTTATCCATGATAAACTTGAATGTGTTTATCACAGATAACAAATTAACTTTTAATTAATCAATTAAAAACGATCAATTAACATATTAAACTATCGAATTTAACATGTAAAATTTCATACAACCTGGGGTTTTGTCTAATTAATTTTATTCATCATAAAGATCCAATGTTTAAACCATAGAAAAGCCCAAATGGCTTAAAACTTAATCAAAACACCTTTTTGTCAAATTTTACATCTTTTTGTAATTACAATTCTATACGATGGCTCGTGATGCCACTATGGGTTTTAACAACTATTGGCCAATCAAATCACGAGTACACTGTGAAAAACATATAAACACGTATAGAATAGATAATTAACAAAAGAACAAGAACATGTACCTTTTAGCAGTTAACGTAACCACCTTCTTAAATATACACGTGTGTATAAATCGTATACCACACACAAACCACCCAAGATCTAAAGTAGATCTCTCTACTTCAACACACACAATACGTTCTTAGCAAGCAATTAAATATGCTAGTACTAGTAGTGATAAGCTTACAAACCACCACATTCTTATAGAAATCAACAATTGAAAACCCTTGTGGTTTTTCCCTTTGTCGAACCAAACACAAAACCGAAAACCCTTTGATGTGGGTTTTGGTCGATCGAACTCAAAGAGGGAGAGGGAGAGAAATTTAGGGATTAGTTTTTCAAGTTGTATGAAACAATAAATCCCTAAACCCCTATTTATAGCCATAATTACTTGGCTTGCAAGTCAACCAATCTCACCTCCTTTAGGAGTGGGTTTCGACCGGCCTAGGGACAAAAGGAAACAAACCGAAGCTTTCCCTTTTCCCATTATTCTCATATATTAATCATAAACTATTTAATGATTAACATAACTACCGTTAAATATTTACTTTAATTATTTAACGCTCGTTAAGCTTATCACATAAATATATTACATTTAATATATTTATATTAATTGTTTTACGTATTAATGCGTGCGTCCCCGTAGGCTCCAATAAATTTTCCGGACATATATTAATTTACGTGTACATAATCCAACATATGTTTCATTCTATTTTTGGGGATGACGATGTTACTTGAGGCTAGAACCGTTAGGAACTTGTGTGCCAGTGTTTGCTTTGGTAGTTATGAAAATTAATATTTGTGGATTGGCTCGGTAAAAGTACTTGTTCTAAAATACTGAAGTTGGAATGGGGTTTTATAGTACATCATATG
>BQNB010041844.1:22877-46506 GCA_026074375.1 Tanacetum coccineum
CTCAAACAGATGGATTACTCTAGCAATGGAACTTGTGCACAAACTTTTGGCTTTTAAAAAGCATTTTATCTTGCTGAATTTTGAAGATGAAAAAGGGCTTTTGGATCTTAAAAACTGCTACTAAAAGACTTGGTGATTTTTGACTCACCAAAGTCAAAAGACCAAAGGTGTTTGCAGCTTGTTTATCACACACAAAGAGAACACTTTTTGAACCTTAAACTCAAACTCCCAAGTGCTTAACTAAATAAGCACTTGTGGTGTTTCTTAAAAAGTCACAGTTAACACAATGGGTTATAAAACTCTTGAAAACAATTTTCAAACTAAAAGAACTTATAAAACAGCTTAAATGAAGCTTAAAACTTGAGCTTAAACTAGATTGATGACCATAACCCAAAGACAAAAACTTTTTGACCCGTTTTGAGTGTTGACCCAAACACCCCTTAAAAAATTCTGTCTAAACTAAATTGTACTTAAAAATCTATTTTAAAACTAAAGCTACTAAAACCTTTTATCTACTCACACTAGTTTTCACCTAATTAAGCTACTTTAAAACTCAAACCTACAGCTTAAGTGTAAAAATAAGCTAGTTTCTCTCCTAGCCCTTTACACTAACAATGACAGTTTTAAGAGATAAACTGAGATTAGACAAAATTTATTTAATGAAAACTTAAAACAGCTAAATAACAAGCCTAAAAAAATATGTTTGCAAAGAATTGAACAGGAATTAAAAGTAAATAAGCTAATGTCTTAAGCTAAAATTAAACTAAAATGAAGTTTGAGAAATGAACCTTGATTTTTTTTGTAGTCTCAGTCACAAGCCACTCTTGTTGAGTGAGTGGCTTAAAAGCTTATACCTAAGTGGCACCTTGCCTCTATACCCTGAGCTTTTAAGCTCAATAAGCTAAAATTAGCTTATTCTCCATATAGCTTCCAATTTTTACTCAATTGAACTCTAATGACTATATTTTGATATAAAATGAACTAAACAAGTTAATGAATGACTTTTAACAAGTTTTAACTGAATTTGAGCTTAAGAATAAGAATAAGCTCAAATGAGCTTATTAGAGCTTATCGAAGTAAAAACAGCTTAAATTTGAAATGAAAAACACTTGAAACTTTAAAACTGAATTTTATTGCTCAAACTAGTAACATACAAGCTAAAGATTACAGAGTACAAGTGCTTAAAGCTGATTTCTAAAAACTTAAAAGAAAATTGCTTAAAAATACGAAAAATTACAAAAAAAATAAAAACTATTTAACTAACTCCGTCTTCTTCTTCTTTTATAACTGAGTCTTCAAACCTTTGTGTTTGTTGTGTGAGAGGAAAAAGCCCAAAGCAATATCAGCCTTTAATTTCCATTTGTGCTTCTTTGGTTTCATCATAGCCATCGAATTTGATTGGGAAGCGTGGGATCTCCAACTTGGCAAGGTAACATGTGACAAGGGTTTTAGTGGAGAGGGTGAGTGATGTTTATCCAGTGGTTTTTTTCGAGGTGGGGGATAAAACGGGTGTTGTTTGGGGAAGACAATCAAAAAGGGCGGGAAATGGGGGAGATATACAGTGGGTTAAACTGGGTAGGGGAAAGTTTGGGTAAATGGCAGCTTTAGTCCCTCATGGATATAACCCTCTTTGCATCCTTAGTCCTTGGTGTGTTATACTTTTGGGGACTTGGCAGAAATAGTCCCCAAGAGTTATAACATTCTTTGCATGAACCGTCCTTGGTGGTTATAAGTTAGGGACTTAAGCAGGAATGGCCCTTGTAGTTATCTTTCCATTAATGGCAGTTTGCACCCTTGTCTTCTTTTTTCTCATTTCTTCATTAAATACAAGTTTAGGGTTTGACAATTTCAACCCTCAAACTTATATTTCTTCATATGTTGACTTTTGGATTTGTCGGGGTTGACTTGGGTTGACTTCTGTTGACTTTGGCTTGGACTTTGACTTTGTCTTTTCCTGCTTTTCCATTCCGAGTCCGGTTTTGTCGATTTGGCTTCGTTTTTCGTCCTTTTCTTAATTATCCGTTCCTGCACAATACAATTAGCAAAACAAGCGTATATTTGGCATTTTTAGTCCGTTTTTGGTTATTTTAGCTCGTTTTTAAAGGTAAAAGGTATGTGTAATTAAGCACATACCATGACTGTTAATGGTGGCACCGTAACTGGGTGTTTGGGGGACATCAAAAACTTTCTGAAAAGGGAAAACTTGACCAAGTTGTTGCAATAGTCAAGTCTTGTTCTCCAAATGACATTGGCGATCTCACAGTAACTATGAAAGATCTTTCAAGTACAATACCTGAAGCAATACATTACAAAGTCATTGGTGATGGTGGTTATGGAAAGGATATTAATGTAGGAGCTGCTATGATACTTGTTGATGTCTCAGTTTTAGCATTATCTTAACATTACAATGAGAAATGTGGTTAGAGTTTTCCGTAAGGATACAATTCCAGAAAGTGGCAGTGGTTAATGCATTACCTTTTAACATTATTTAATGTTTTTAATGTATGAATAAATTTTCTTAATTTAATTTACGTTTTTATTAATTTCGTATATTTATGTTTACGTTAATATTTACGTTTTTAGTGTATGAATAAAAGTATTTAAATAAAAAAAGGTGAGTAAGATGAGTTTTAGTTGTAGTGAGTTCTTATTACGGTTGAAATGTGAGTTGTAATGTGAGTTTTATTTGGAGAGAAAAAGCTGATGTGCCGCTGACGTGTCAGGTAAGTTTGCTCACCTTATACCATCCAGCCTTAGGGCACAAGTTAGAAAAACCCTATGTATTTAAGTACAACCATACACACATCTTTACATACAACAGACGAGTACCCGTGCATAGTAATGAGATTTTATAGCGGCAAATAGTTACAGCGAATGAAATTATCATTTTCGTATATAGTTTTTTTATTTTTTCCACTTTCAAGATTTCAATATATAGTTTTCTTAATTTTTTTTCACTTTCAAGAATAGGGTGTAATCCCTTTATGTATAGTATAGATTAGTGTGTTAGACATTAGTTTTTCATGTTTTGTATGATTACTAGCATGGTACCTGCGCGTTACGGCGGTGGGTACCCTGTGACGATTAACCGGAGAAATAGATTTCAGTAAGCACCCGGTTCACCCATTTTTATCGGTTCCGATGGGTCCTCTCCGGTACGTTTTCGGGCGGTTTTTATTGGCTAGCCGAACCGGTGGCGACTTCGGTTCCCGGTTGAACCCGTTGGTCCGGTCTGGTTTTCAAAACTATATGTATCATCAACTTGTTAACATATAAATTGTATGAAGTTTTGTGTGTTTTATTACTTTGTACAATGTGTATAATAATATGTAATTTTTAATTTATGGGTGCTTTAAAAATAACATTAATTATATGTTTAATTAGTTTATATTTTGAATTTTGTTGTAGCTTGTTTAGATTGTAAATTGTAAAAATATTATCGTACCTTTGTCTAAGGGTGTTTTAATTGGTTTTAATTAATTTGGATGCACAATATGTTTGTTAAGTTGTATGTTTGATTTTCAAGTTTTGTTATTAGTTTGGTTGTACAATGTGAATATATCATTATAATTTTAAATAATGAGGTGTTTTAATCAGAATATTAATTTTATGTTTAATTAATGTCTTAATGCTTTAAAAAGTTGTACAATATTTTTTTTATGTTTCAATTTTTAAGTTTGTAATGTCTTAGTGCATTAAAAAGTGATACACTGTGTATAAATGTTTGTATGTTTGAATTTTCAAGTTTTAGTGCTTTTAATTATTAAAAATGCTTTTATGCATTATAAGTAGTATAGATAACCTTATCTCAAAATTATTTGTACGATATAATTTAATGGTATAAAAGAGTTTTGTCAATTTTGTAAATAAAATGAGTTCTGTATTGAACCCTTCACTAGATTATTATTTTATATTTTCAATGTTAATACGAGTTGATTTGAACGCATATTTTTTGATAAGTTAATTAATATAAATGTCGTGTTTTACAAGTGCAAAGACGTGTACATATATTTTATATAAGTTCAGCAACTCAAATGTCATGTTTCATAAATTACGTAACTTAAATGAACAAAATAAAATTTTGTTAGTTCAAAACTTTTTTTGATAATTTTATTCAGATACTCATATACAAGGTTATAAATAGCACGCCTTAGGAGTCATGACGAGTCATGACGTTTTTTAATGCGTGAATTAAAGCGGCACAAAATATGAAAATATTTATAAATTTATATCATATTTTAAATATATTGAGTTTACAAAAAAATGTCATACATGTAATCTTTTTTATTTTTATAAAAAAGTAATTTTTATCGAAATTGAATTCAAAAAAGCCTCCACGCATTACGCTCTATCACGCCTTATCACGTTTTTTCACTCTTCGTCTCACGTCACGCCTTAAGCCTAAGCCTTAGTATATTGCGTAATGGGAAGCCACGTCTCGTATTTTTGCGAAACCTTAACGATGTCATGACGCGCCTTTTAGAACACTGCGCATACGTTAAACATATTTTTTAATACACTCGTCCTTTTAATTTCAAAGTATTCAATATCTCGGATAAGAAACTATTGTACAGATGTACTAAATAATGAAGTCCAAAACTAAAGCAGAAGTCAATCAAGAGTTAATTTCAAACTTCTTCCCTTGCACGTATTTTCACCTTTCATTTCTCAATTAACTTTTTTTTCACTGTTCGTGTAAGTTCTTATAAAATTTTGCACATTTGGTCTTTTTTGCAAACGGTTGTTACTCTGGCCTGCCACTGGTCACATCCATTTGAAATAATCAAAACCATCCACTAACACCACCGCTCACCACCACCACCCACTATTACGGGTGGTGGTGGTGGTAGGAATATCAATCGAGTCGGGTTGCTCGGGCTCGGGTAATTCGGGTCGGGTCAACGTAGAAAATATTTGTTTAGCTCGGGTTCGGGTCAACCTGTTTCACCCGAATAAGGTTTTTTCTTTAGTTTTTGATATATATTTTTTACTACCTCCGTCTCAAAATAAGTGTCCAGTTTGACTTTTCGGAGTCAAAATGGTTCAACTTTAACCTTACCAATTTTTGTGAGTGTTATATAATACTTGATACAAAATATATCAATGGATTGGGTTTAAGTGTATTTTCATTGATATAATCTTCTTCAAGTATTATATAACACAAAAAAAATATATATAAGGTCAAAGTTGAACCAGTTTGACTTTGAAAAGTCAAACTGGACACTTATTTTGGGACGGAAGGAGTATTAATTATCTATCTAAATATAAAAAAAATTATGACCATTTTACATATTCGGGTTGAAACGAACCCGAATCGAGTAGACCCGACCTAATTTGACCCAAACCTGACTAACCCGAGTTCAAATAGGGTTAGGTTAAAGCTGGGTCACGGCTAAAAATAAACATACCAATACCCGCCATATTTGAACTCGAGTTAGTCGGGTTCGGGTCAATTCGGTTCGGGTCTACTCGATTCGGGTTCGTGTTAATCTGAATATGTGTAAAATGGTCATAAAATTGCTTTAAAAAAAATTAAATAGATAATTTAAAAAAAGTATATTAAAAAAAAAAAAAAAACGTACTCGAGTCAAACGGGTCCGAACCCAAGTTAGCCAAATATTTTCGACTTTAACCCGATCCGCATTGACCTAAACTCGACCAACACCACCCGATTAACGCCACTACTTCCACCCGTAGTGTTGTGGTGGTGGTTATGGTGGGTGTGTAAAATAGTACATACCCAGTACGTAACATAATTTTGTATCTGATTTTATTTGGGGAAAATGCCGGTCAACTAATTCATTAGACTTGTCAATCATCATCGATCTTTTTAGTTTGTACTAGTTTTGGTACCTGTTCACGCATGGAGTTTGAGCATTTTCAAAAAAATTACTTTGAAGTTAAATATTATTTTTTATCAAAAATGTAAATAACAAGCAAAAGAACTCGCGCGTTGCGGCGGGGCTAATTTTTTCCCGAATAATTTTTTTTTACGTTTCGATTTTTTTTTTGGCGATGCGTTATGGCGGGGCTAATTTTTAATATTTTAATTTTTTTTATGATTCGGGGAAAAAAAATTTGCGTTGGAACAGGCTAATTTTTTCCCAAATATTTTCTTTTTTGTGACGGTTTTGTAAATTTTTTTACAGGAATTTTTGTGTAAGAAAATCGTAAATAGTTAAAAGGTGAGGGTCCGCTTTGTATTTTTTTTTACTTTGGGCCAATTTTTTTTGGCTAATTTTTTTCCGGATATTTCCTTTTTTTGTACGATTCGAGAAAAAAAAATTGCGTTGGGACGGGTTAATTTTTTCCCGAATATTTTCTTTTTTTAGGACGGTTCGATATCTTTTTTTTTTGGCCGATGAATGTAAAAGAGTTGTGAACAATAAAAACTTGATGTGTTTTTTTTGTTAATTTTTTTACGGGATTTTTTATGTAAGAAAATCGTAAATAGTTAAAAGTTGAGGGACCGTTTTGTATTTTTTTTTTACTTTGGGCCAGATTTCAGGCTAATTTTGGGCTAGTTTTTTTTTTTTACTTTGAGCCAGATTTTTTGCCACATTTTATGCGAATTTTAGGCTAGTTTGTCGACAAATATGTATATTTTTAGTAATAATTTTTTTATATGGCTTATGTGTTGGGCCTCATGTTTAAAATGTTGTTTTTTTTTTTGCTATATGGTTTTTTTTAATATAATGGGTTGTACGTTTGTGACTATATCGATTATTTTAAAGTTATTAGGTATCGAAGATGTTTCCACGGGTATTTTTTTTATCTGAATAAATCGAAACTTTTGTAATATTTTTTTCCTCCTATTTTGTGCATACAAATTTAAAAAAAATAACAAAAAAAATAATTAAAAAAAATAAAAAAATAAAAATCGGACTGACCTAAAATGAGAGCCCGTTACTGTAGCAAAGTGGCCCGAAGTCAAAACGACTTGGTTTATGTGTATATTTATACATACTTAACAGAAGTGTAAAACGACGTCGTGTGGTCCTCTCACATAACTACTGTTCATTTTAACTGTTCACTTTTATAACTGTTCATGGCCCACCCTACCTTTGTCAGCCTAACCCACGGTTCAAGCCCAAGATAATTGGCCTGAGTGTGCTCCCGTTACATATTCATTTGTGTTTTTGTTAAATTTTGCCAACACAACAAGAAAGAAGAACAAAACTGCTCCAAATAAAGATTCGAACTTAAAACTAAAATGAAAAAGAAAGATCTCAGTTGGGTATTTTATCCATATCACTACCTTCTTACAACAACTCGCATCGAAACAAAACATTTAAAAAAACGAACTAAGAAGAAAAAGAACAAAGATCTCAGTTTGGTTTTGGTTGATATCTCATTGAGATTTATAGATCTTGAAAGATTCTTCCAACACAAACTAACCAAAGTCATCATAGATCAAATATTTGAAGCTTAATTTTTTTATATACGAAAATTAAAAAGAAAAATAAGAACAACAAGTGTTCAAATCGTTCTCTTAGTTTCGAATAAAAAAAACAAAATACTTGAAACCTACCTGTGCACAAAAGTCTCGAACGTGTCTTGATTAATTGGTTTGTGCTTCGAGTTTATTACAAGCGAATGTTTTGGTTTGTGTTTAGTTACCACAGAAGCAAAGAAGATTTGAGTTTGATTATCTTTGGACATAAAGTGTGATTGTGACTGAGTTGTGAAGCTAACAAGAGAGGTGTGCGTCATATGTGTTAGTTAGATTTAGGGTTTGGTTTGTCAAGTTATATAGTAGCAACAAAAATTAGGTTGTAACATATGTGGGCTGCCATTTCTTTAAATTTTGTAGAAGGATTAATTGGGCTACGGAATTTTGTACAATAGTTGGGTTGAATTTTTTTTAACAATTTTTTGTGGTAGAATTTTTAAGACAACGGTTTTTAATTGCGGACACGATTTTATAAAAATGTTGATTAAAAAAAAACACTTTAAAATACCTAATAACTTTAAAATAAACGACGCAATGAAAACCCGACCTATGCTAAGTATATATATAAAAAAACCATTATAGCAAAAAAAAATTAAACCTTTAAACATAAGGCCCAACACATAAGCCTATATAAAAAAAGAAAATATTAAACATGAGACCGAAAAAATAAATCCGCACAAGAAAGGAAAAAAAATATTACAAAAGTTCCGATTTATTCAGATAAAAAAAATACCCGCGAAAACATCTTCGATACCTAATAACTTTAAAATAATCGATATGGTCATAAACGTACAACCCATTATATTAAAAAAAAACCCATATAGCAAAAAAAAACAACACTTTAAACATGAGGCCCAACACATAAGCCATATAAAAAAAATTATTACTAATATACACATTTGTCGACAAACTAGCCTAAAATTCGCATAAAATGTGGCCCAAAATCTGGCCAAAAAAAAGATATCGAACCGTCCCAAAAAAAGAAAATATTCGGGAAAAAATTAACCCGTCCCAACGCAATTTTTTTTTCCCGAATCGTACAAAAGAAGGAAATATCCGGGAAAAAATTAGCCAAAAAAAACCCCAAAAATAGCCTAAAATCTGGCCCAAAGTAAAAAAAAATACAAAACGGACCCTCACCTTTTAACTATTTACGATTTTCTTACACAAAAATTCCCGTAAAAAAATTTACAAAGCCGTCCCAAAAAAAGAAAATATTCGGGAAAAAATTAGCCCGTCCCAACGCAAATTTTTTTCCCCCGAATCATACAAAAAAAGAAAATATTAAAAATTAGCCCCGCCATAACGCATCGCCCAAAAAAAAACCCCCCGAAACGTAAAAAAAAATTATTCGGGAAAAAATTAGTCCCGCCGCAACGCGCGGGTTCTTTTGCTTGTATAACACATTTGTGGACAAATCCACTGTCGTTTTGACAGTGGGCCACAGTGCTACAGTATCGGGCTCCCATTTTGGGCCAGCCCGATTTTGGGTTTTTTTTTTAATTTAAAAAAAAAATTTGTATGCACAAAGTAGGAGGAAAAAAATATTACAAAAGTTCCGATTTATTCAGATAAAAAAAATACCCGCGGAAACATCTTCGATACCTAATAACTTTAAAATAATCGATATGGTCACAAACGTACAACCCATTATATTAAAAAAAAAACCATATAGCAAAAAAAAACAACACTTTAAACATGAGGCCCAACACATAAGCCATATAAAAAAAATTATTACTAATATACACATTTGTCGACAAACTAGCCTAAAATTCGCATATTGCTACAGTAATGGGCTCTCATTTTGGGCCAGCCCGATTTTAGTTTTTTTTTTTTAAATTATTTTGTTTTTGTTTTTTTTTTAAATTTGTATGCACAAAGTAGGAGGAAAAAAAATATTACAAAAGTTCCGATTTATTCAGATAAAAAAAATACCCGCGGAAACATCTTCGATACCTAATAACTTTAAAATAATCGATATGGTCACAAACGTACAACCCATTATATTAAAAAAAACCCATATAGCAAAAAAAAACAACACTTTAAACATGAGGCCCAACACATAAGCCATATAAAAAAAATTATTACTAATATACACATTTGTCGACAAACTAGCCTAAAATTCGTATAAAATGTGGCCCAAAAAAAATGATATCGAACAATCTCAAAATAAGAAAATATTCGGGAAAAAATTAACCCGTTCCAACGCAAAAAAAAATCCTGAATCGTACAAAAGAAGGAAATATCCGAAAAAAAATTAGCAAAAAAAAACCCCAAAAAATAGCATAAAATCTGGCCCAATGTAAAAAAGAGACAAAACGGACCCTCACCTTTTAACTATTTACGATTTTCTTACACAAAAATTCCCGTAAAAAAATTTACAAAGCCGTCCCAAAAAATGAAAACATTCGGGAAAAAATTAGCCCGTCCCAATGCAAATTTTTTTTCCCCGAATCATACCAAAAAAGAAAATATTACAAATTAGCCCCGCCATAAGGCATCGCCAAAAAAAAAACCCCCCGAAACGTAAAAAAAATTATTCAAGAAAAAATTAGTCCCGCCGCAACGCACAGGTTCTTTTGCTTGTTTGAGCTAAAACGTAAGGATTATTTAGGTACATACTTTTATTTTCACAAAATATAGAAGTATAGGGATGCTTTTTTGCAAGAATATGTAAACTACGAGGACCAATTACATATATTTTGATTACGTGTTGTCTTTTGATCATCTCCAATTAGGGGTGGCAATTATGTTAAAAAAAATAGGGGTGGCAATTTCTGATCCGACACGAAAAACGACTTGAAACAAACACGAAAATTAACAGGTTTTGGTTGAGTCTAAATAGATTTCGGGTCGGATTTAGGTCGACCTATTTAACCCGTTTATTAAACACGTCAGGCTGGGGTTTGGAATGAATTTAGCGGGTCGATCCGCCAACCCGTTTAAGATTTTTTTTTTCGTAAATTAAACATTATTTATATTTTAATATACGGGTTAAATGAGTTAAACGAGTCTATCCGCAAACCATTTAACTTGTTTAACCATGTAATGTGCTAACTTTTGTATCTAAAACAGGTTAAATGGGTCGACCCGAAACCCGTTTAACCTATACAACCCGTGTAACCTATTTAACCGGCCAACCCAAGTATATATACAGGTTAAATGGGTCAAGTTCGAGTAATATGTAAACAGGTTAGGTTGATACAACTGACTCGATTATTTAAATGCGTCAGGTTTAGATTGGGGTTTTCTAACCCACCAACCTGTCAATCCGAACCTATCAACCCGAACCCGAACCCGACCCCGACCCGAATCACCACCCCTTTCTCCAATGTTGACATTAAATGTGCATTTTGCATTAATATAATACAAAAAAAATACAAAATATATCCTCTAATGTTAGCATTAAATTTAGCGGCATCTTATATTGTTGTGAATAATAAACAAATAAAATACACCAAATATAGTGTAACAATATTTATTGCACTAAACAATATTTACCTTATTTAAATTTCAATACTTTGGTTAAATCTTTGATATTCAACTTTTTGATATTTTATATGATATTCAACTAAAAATATAAAAATTAATTTATAAAAAGTATATATTCATAAGTTTATAGTTTATAGTTAATATTCTGCTGTTTAAAAAAAAAAGTTTATAGTTGATACCATCAAAACGAATCCACTCTTGATGTATATTATTATCTTAACTTGTTTTTTTTTTATATTGTATCATATATACTTTGGGCCAGCTAAAAAAAGTTTGGTGTTGAGATTTAGTGCTATATTTTGGTGTAAATTTTGTTTAGTGTGTGTATTCTTAAAAGATCTTTTACAAGTAATGATAAGTTTAAAAGATTAGGTAAGTTTTTTTCACTGGTTCAACAAAAAAAGATAAGTTTTTCGCATGTTAAAGCATAGAATATTAACCCCAATAAGAAATAAGTAAAATCACATTTTAAAGTGTAAAGGTTTAAAATCTATTTACTACTATATTTCATACTTTAGCTAGGTGCTTTAATGCGCCTAAAAACATATGTAAAATTACCAGAGTTGTTGTGTATCCATCTATGGTAAATAGAGTTTTTAATCTATTCAATATGTTCACAAGTTTGTCGTACGTTTTCAAAATGTGAATACTCCGTATTTTGTATTTTCTGGAGTACAATTTGCATGTAAATATGTACTCCGTAATAGTCTAGTTTTGCCGATCAAAGTCATCATTATATTATTGAATGAGGTTCCCTCACTTTTTAACTAGGTGGTTATGTACATGTAATAAGGACCTTTTGCTATTACTACGTATTATTACATACTGAAACTCAAAGGTCAAAAGTCATAGGTATCTTGGAAAGTTGTAATGATCAAGTGCTCAACAATGATTTAGTTATGCATAACAATTTATCAAGCACAATATTCATCGTAATGTTTCTTGTGATAGGTATGCGTGGTGGTAATGGTGGCTGCTGGAATGAAATTCGTGATGTCGCAAAGGCAAAAGAGTGTGCAGAAGAATAGGCAATACCTGTGGAGCTAAATGCTAAGTGGACATACCGGTCATGTTATGTAGTGGCTTTTATCTTTAAGATGAGCATACAATAAATACATATAAATAAATGATGTCTGAAGTAATAATGCAGTAATGTAATAAAGTTGAAATATGAATGCAAAATCTATGTTTAATTATATCAACCTGTACTCTTTTTGGCCATTTTTCTATTTTTCAACATTTTTATATGTTCAGAAAAGTGACATACGAGCAAATTTAAAAGTTTGAACACAAAAAGTCAAGTATGTACGTAAAAAAAAATGCCCAAGTAAACGTCTACTATATTCGTTCAAAAAAAAAATTTATTTATTTCTGGGCTAAATCTAACTTGGGTTTAAAGAAATGGCATATGTAGCTAGATAGGCCTTGTTATTTGGATAGCCCAGAAAATAGGTATGGTGGGTTAACGCTGTTAATTGGTTTGGTTTTTCGATTCTCCAGTTTGGCCGTCTGGGTTCCTTGTTTGTGAATCAATTCATATCTGGTTCAAACCGAATTGAAAAAGCGAGTCTTAATGCGTTTTCGGTCAAAATTGAAAAACCCGAACTGTACTTTCAAAATCCTTGCTTGACATTCTTACGTAAGGCATAACCTGAGAACGGTAAGTCTTTGCGACTTAATGAGTAAACCGAACTAATCTGAAATAACATAAGTGTTGAGTTGTGAAGACTGATATAAGTTCCTTCCCTGCTGGTCAGAAACTTCTGGAAGACGGGCTTGGCTCATATGTAGTTAGCTGGGCTTTAAGATGCAATCTTATGGAGTAAGTCGGGATTAGGGTTTCACACTTATAAATACCCTCTCATTGTAATTGTAAACAGTATCTTTTGTGTGTGTGTGTGTGTGTGTATGGTTTGACCCCGTAGACTGCTACGACTACCTAAGTCGTAGATACCACGTTATATCTCGTGTTCTTTACTTTCCGCAAGTGTTGTTTGTTCGAGCGGTGTGTGCAGGTGCGATATATCCTAACAAAGTCGTGTCACAGCCAGGTTACGATAAACAATGGCAGAAGACGGTAAGATAAAGATCGACAAGTTTGATGGCCATGATTTCGGGTTCTGGAAGATGCATATCGAAGACTATCTGTATCAAAAGAAGCTTCACGCGCCTTTAGCAGAAGCCAAACCCACAGACATAAAGGCTGAAGACTGGACCCTACCAGATAGGCAGGCTCTAGGTGTGGTCAGGTTATTATTGGTGAAGAACGTAGCCTACAACGTTGTCAATGAGAAGACTACATATGGCTTGTTTAAGGCTTTGTCTAATATGTACGAAAAATCTAGTGCGTCAAATAAGGTGTTTCTTATTCGACAGTTAGTGAATATGAAATGAAGGAAGGAGCCTCCGTTGCAGATCATTTAAACGGGTTTAATTTAATCCTATCAAGGTTGATGTCGGTTGATATTAAATTCGATGATGAAGTACAAGCTTTATTGTTACTCTCTTCGTTGCCCGAGAGCTGGTCAGGCACTCTTACATCAATTAGTGGTTTAACCGGAACTATTAAGCTTAAGTTCGATAACATTCGTGATTTAATTCTTGGGGAAGATATCCGTAGGAAGACATTCGGAGAGTACTCGAACTCTTAAGTGCAGAAGACAAAGGCAGGGGCCAAAAGCAAGACAGAGGACAGAAGTAGAACAGAGGTAGATCGAAATCAAAGAAAAGAGGCCAGTCCAAGAACAGGCATGATATCACGTGTTGGAATTGCAACGAGAAGGGCCACTTTCAAAATCAGTGTATGAAGCCTGTAGCCTCGAAGGATAAGGAGGTTCACATGGCAGTTAGAGACTATGAAGACGCATTGGTATGTTGCGTTAAGAATACAATTGATGATCGTATTATGGATTCAGGTGCATCGTTCCATGCTACCTATTGCACGCTCTGGTAAGGTTCATTTAGCAGATGACAAGACTCTAGATATTGCAGGCGTTGAGGATGTTGTCCTTAAAACATCTTTTGGTACAAGTTGGACTCTAAAGGATGTTAGGTACATTCCAGGCCTAAAGAAGAGAGACCAGCAGTGGAAGGTTACTAAAGGTAGTTTGGTGGTAGCTCGTGGAACACACGTGGAAGCCTGTATATGGTTGAGGTGCCCTCTGATGGGATTAA
This sequence comes from Tanacetum coccineum, assembly GCA_026074375.1. Taxonomy (NCBI): domain Eukaryota; kingdom Viridiplantae; phylum Streptophyta; class Magnoliopsida; order Asterales; family Asteraceae; genus Tanacetum; species Tanacetum coccineum. Next base: position 36,997 of record BQNB010041844.1, read on the forward strand.
CACAACTATTGATGGTAGGGGCAATGAAACTCTGTGGCACCAGAGGCTTGGGCACATGAGTGAGAAGGTTATGAAGATTCTAGCTTCGAAGGGTAGGATTCTAGATTTACAAAAGGCTGTTGTAGGCTTTTGTGAGCCATGTATATTAGGGAAACAAAAAAGGTAAGCTTCGTAAAGTCTGGGAATACAAGAAAACTACAGAGACTCGAGCTAGTTCATACAGATTTCTATGGCCCTACATCTATTGCATCAATATGCAGATCCCGCTACTATGTTACCTTTATCGATGACAGTAGCAGGAATATATGGGTTTATTTTTTTTAAAATAAATCTGAGGTATTCAACACTTTTAAGAAGTGGAAGGCTGCAGTGGAGAATGAAACAAACCTTCGGGTGAAGTGTTTGAAATCCGATAATGGTGGAGAGTATAGTAGGAGGGAGTTCATTGAGTATTGTGTTGAGAATGGGATTTGGATGCTTAAAACAGTCCCGGAAACACCTCAATAGAACGATGTTGCTAAAAGAATGAACTGGACATTGAATAAGAGAGCGAAGAGTATGAGGCTTCATGAAGGGCTCCTAAAGATGTTCTAGGAAGATTCAGTTACTACGGAAGCTTACTTAATTAATCGCCAACCCTTCGTGCCTTTAGGGTTTCGAATTCCAAAAGAGGAATGGCAAGGGAAGGAAGTTAGTCTCGCACACTTGAAGGTATTTAGGTGTGATTCCTACGTTAAGGTGAAAGATGTTGCAAGAGATAAGTTAAATGCAAAGTCCATGAAGTGCACATTCATAGGCTATGGCTCAGATGAGATGGGATATCGCTTTTGGGATTCGAAGGGGCATAAGGTCGTCTGAAGCAGAGATGTCACATTTAATGAGGACTCTCTATATGGAGCCAAGGCTGCAACAGATTTCGGTAACTTAACGAAGCTAAATCAGAAGGATCAAGCGGTGTTGGAAGACTCTCCAGAGAACCTTGCAAATAAAAGCATTGTTACAGACCATGGGTTGAGTTCATAAATCACTTAAATCCCAGGTGGAAGCTCAAATACAAGTGAGGTGTCCGAAAACAGTGGGAGCTTCGAGGATAGTGAAAGATTAGTTAAAGAAGACTCTGAAGACGGAGCATTCTCCGAGGAGGGAGGCTCCGAGACTCCACAGGTACGAAGATCCACCAGAGAGTCTAGGGCTCTAGTAAGGTACTCTCCATCATCAAATTATTTTCTACTGATAGAGAATGGTGAACCAGAGTCTTATTCAGAAGCCTTGAATAGCAAAGAATCCGTACAGTGGAAGAAGGCTATAAATGAAGAGATAAGTTCACTTGAAAAGAACTAGACTTTGTCCTTAGTCAGATTACCATCAGGAATGAAGGCATTACAGAGCAAGTGGGTGTTCAGGGTTAAGAAGAGCAACATGGCAGCAAAAGGTACAAGGCTCGATTGGTAGTTAAGGGTTTCCAACAGAAACGGGGGGTCTACTACAATGAGATCTTCTCTTCAGTTGTGAAGATGACTACAATCAAGTTAGTCTTGAGTATTGTAGCCACAGAGGACTTGCATATAGAGCAATTAGATGTCAAGACAGCATTCTTACATGGTGACCTTGATAAATACATCTACATGACACAACCAGAGGGTTTTCAGTCAATTAGGAAAGAAGAAAACCTCATGTGCAAGTTGAAAAAAATTATGTACTGATTAAAGCAAGCACCGAGAAAATGGTACTTGAAATTTGACAGTTTTATGCATAGGGCTGGGTATAAGAGATGTGATATGGACCATTGTTGCTACTTGCAGAAAGTTGGTTCGTCCTCTATTATATTACTATTATATGTTGATGACATGTTGGTAGCAGGCTCCGACATGGCAGAGATCAAGAAGCTTAAGAGACAGTTGCCTTAAGAATTCAAGATGAAGGATTTAGGCTCTACAAATTAGATTATAGGCATGAGCATCATCAAAGATAAACAAAGGTTACTCTAAGGCTATCCCAGGGGAAATACATGGGAAGGTTTTAGAGAAGTTTAATATGAAGGATGCAGAGGCTAGATGCCAGCCTTTGGGATACCATTTTAAGCTCAGTAAGCAACAAGCACCTAAGACGGAGGCTTTTAGACAAAGAATGGCTAAGGTTCCTTATGCTTCATCAGTTGGCAGTGTGATGTACGCTATGGTGTGTACAAGGCCAGATGTAGCTCATGCAGTGGGAGTTGTTATCAGATTCATGTCTAACCCAGGAAAGGAGCATTAGGAAGTTGTCAAGTGGCTGCTATGCTACTTGAAAGGTACTTTGAAGGCTACTCTATGTTTTAGTAAAAAAGAGATTGTCTTAGGCTTCTCCGATTCAGACTATGGAGGTTGCTTAGATTCGGGCAAGAGTGCTACAAGTTATGTTTTCACAGTGGGTGGTACAGTAGTTAGTTGGATGTCTAGAATTCAGAAGTGTGTTGCTATGTCAACTATCGAAGCCGAGTATATGGCTATTACAGAGGCTGGTAAAGAGTCGGTATGGTTAAAGAATTTTCTTGAAGAGTTATACAGAGCCCAAACAGAGTATGTTCTGTTTTGTGATAACCAGATTGCTATTCATCTCGAAAAGAATCTAGTGTTTCATGGTCGAACGAAGCACATCAAGATAAGATATCACTACATTCGAGAACTAGTGAGTGAAGGGACATTATCTTTGAAGAAGATTCTTAGAGCAAAGAACCCTGCAGATATGCTCACCAAGGTGGTGACAAAAGAGAAGTTGAAGCTTTGCGCAGCTTTAACTGGCCTCCAAGATAACTGATGAACGGAGGATGGTGTCTTACCAGAGAGAGTGGTTATTTTCAGTTTGATGATGTTAGTCAGGATACCTTTTATCGAAAGTCTCCTAGCCCTGAGTTTGGTTAATGCAACGTGTTTTGTATGTTCGACGACACAGGAAGGTTAGAGCAATAACATTGTTGAAGGGAAGATGGTTTGAAGTTTACATAGATTACTTGAGACGGAGAGCAGTGTGAAGTGATCAGCCTCCAAGTGGGAGATTGTTGAGTTGTAAATACTAATATAGGCTCCCTCCGTGCTGGGCAGTAACTTCTAGAATATTGGCTCGGCCCATATGTAGTTAGTTGGGCTTTAAGATGCAATCTTAGGGAGTAAGTCAGGATTAGGGTTTCGCACTTATAAATACTCCCTTATTGTAATTGTAAATAGTATCTCTTATGTGTGTGTATCAATAATAAAATCTCTCTGGTTTGACCCCGTGGACTGCTACGACTACCTAAGTCGTAGATACCATGTTATATCTTGTGTTCTTTACTTTCCGCAAGCGTTGTTTGTATTATTTGTCTGTTCGAGCGGTGTGTGCATGTGTGATATATCATAACAATAAGCATTATCATAGTGCTAATCCGCCCATTGTCTTAACGGGTCAAAACTTGTTATTATCGTGCTACCACTATCAAAATCTACAAATGTCTTCAATTACAATTTCTAATTGGAATTCTAGTATGAATAGGATATCTAACCATAACACAAAGGCTATGCAACTATAATACGACACATCTTCCCTTACTTAAAACATACCTTTAGTCGTTTTGCTATTTATACGTGATATTTGTTGGATTTTAGATCTAATTAACAATTAAACATATCACGAGTACGCAACGGAAAGATCAAACACGTATAGAATTATGTAATTAATAAGAGATACATATATACCTTTAGTAAGGAACGTTAGACTGCTTACAGCAATAAACGTAACACCGTCTTCAATATACGCATGTGTAGAATACCACGCGAAACCACCAAGATCAAAAGAATGATCTCTCTAAGTATTCATACATAATACGTTCTTAGCAAACAATGTGTATGCTAGTACTAATAGTGTTTTAGCAAACAAACACCGTATCTTGACAATCAACTAAACCGGAAACCTTTGTGGTTTCTTTGGGGGGGGGTTGAACCCAAAAGCCAAAACCGAAAACCCTTTGTGGGTTTTAGTCGAACAAACCAAAGGAGAGAGAGGAGAGATTTAGGGTTTATTTTCTTAAAACACATATCAACAATGAACCCTTGAATCCCTTTATATAGCATCTATAACTTGAAGGAAAAGAAAGCAATCCCACCTCCTTATGGAGGGGGTATTCGGCCGACCTAAAGGAAAAGGGGCAACCCGAACCTTCCTTTTTCTTGTTTTACACATTAGTCTTTTTAGTTTAACCTTTAAACAACTAACTAATGTAATTATCATTTGTTTGCTAAATCACTAATTATATATTAATTTAATATATAAAACATCGTTCTACAAATTTGCTTGTGCGTCCTCGTAGGCTCGAATAATTCCCAGACATATATAATTTATATTTGTTCATATTTCAACAGCTCCCACATTGACAGTAAACATTCAACAAAAACATTGGTAAGCGTCTAGCAACACGCCAATGCTCCCAGAAACATCCGAGTGTGGTTTCTCAAAACACGGACAAAATGATTTATGAATTTACAATCCCTTTGTTTCCGATACCGTGTTAAAAATAGATATGGATCAATGTCATTCCATTATTTAACGATTCTGTTTCTCGTATATGTAACTAATCAAGATTACCAAAAATCAATGAGACATATCTGCATGAGTTTTTGGGTACGGCCATACACACATCTGATTAATTCTATAAGGGGCCCAGTGGCATCATTCTTCAACTGTTGAAGGAACAAATTCTATTTTGACTATAAGTGCCTAGTCTTCATGTTTCAAAATCACTTCTGAAATAGCCCTTATTAGTTATCCATTTTCAGGATAACTTATACTAGATCAAGAATGATTATCCACATATGCAAGACCTACTTGCATCTCAAGTCTAAGGATTTTATAAATAAAATCACTTACAACGTTTACTTTATGAGGATGATCCATAAAGTAATATCCTTGTGTTGGGGAAATCCAATATTCATCTTATGAATATCATCTAAGTTTGGTGGACACATCCTTAATATCTATAATATCACCAGTCACTCATAATTGTCTTAGTTTAACAATATTCCTATATTGTTAATCGACAACGGATTAATTTAGAATAATAACGATTATTATTCACGGATTTAAACATGTAAATATAGGACACAATTTAAGATAAAAATAACAAAAATACCAAGTATCATTATCATAAAATAAATTGTTCAAACATCCCTTATCCAAATACTAAACACAGATCTACATGAAACTACTAGCTAAACGAGGTCACATGCTCCTAGCATGTTGAGTAAGCTTTCCTTTAAGTAAATTCTTCGTAAAAGGATCAGCCATATTAACGATGTGTTGTGAACCTTTAAGGAACCTTAATTCGACCTATGCAATGCAAGCGACACGTACATAATGATATCTCTTATGGTAGTGTCTGGTGCCTTTTTGAACTCCCATTTTGTTGGCAAAATGAAGTGCGGCTGAATTGTCGCAAAACATCTTAATTGGTTCGTTTATTATTGGTACTATACCAATCCCTGAAATAAACTTCCTAATCCAAACAGCTTCCATCTCTGCTTCTGAAGCAGCTATGTAATTCAGCTTATGTAGTTGGCTTTGCAGTAGTACTTTACTTGGAGCGTTTCTAGTCTACTGCGCTTCCGTTCAAAATGAAACGTATCCTGTCAGAGATTTCATATCATCTATATCGATCTCAAATCCAGCATTGCAATAGCAATCAACTCGAAGTTCAGCTTCCAGATTTTAACCATAAACCAAGAACATATCTTTAGTATTTCTTAAATACTTAAAAATATTTTTCATAGTAGTCCAGTGACATTCACCAGGATTCTGTTGAAACCGGCTGGTAAAATTTTGCGCGAACGCAACATCAGGTCTAGTGCATCTTACAACATACATAAAAAACCCCACAACTGAAGTATAAGGTACATTTTGCATGCGCTTCACCTCTTTATGTGTTGAAGCACTTTGTATTTTATTTAAGTCAAGTCTTTCTTGCATGGGGATATGACCACGTTTGGAATTATCCATTCTATATCTCTTTAAGATCTTATCCATGTAAGCATTTTGACCAAGTCCAATCAATCGCCTTGACCTATCTTTATAGATTTTGATTCCAAGAATAAATGTTGCTTCCCCTAAATCTTTCATAGCAAAACACTTTCCAATATAATCTTTTACACTTTATAAACTTGAAATGTGATTTCCCATGATGATTATGTCATCAACATACAATATGAGGAATATAACATTACTCCTACTAGCCTTTTGATATACACATGGCTCATCAAGATTTTAAGAAAATCCAAACCTTTTGATTTTCTCATCAAATATTTTATTCTAACATCTTGATGCTTGTTTAAGACCATAAATGGATCTTTGAAGCTTGCATACTTTTCTAGGATGATTAGGATCAACAAAACCTTCAGGTTGCACCATATAAATGTCTTCATCAAGATAACCATTTAAGAAGGTTGTTTTTATATCCATTTGTCATATCTCATAATCATAGTATGCCGTTATAGATAGTTAGAAACCTAATAGTTCTAATGTCAGCGACCGGGTGAGAACGATCCCGTTCATATTTCACCCCTTGTAGAGTTGAGTATAACCCTTTGCTACAAGACGAGCTTTATAGGTGTGTACAATACCATCCATGTCAGTCTTTTTCTTAAAAATCTACTTACTCCCAACAGTCTTACAGCCAGGAGGAAGATCGACCAGGACCCATACCATATTGTCCATCATGGATTGTATTTCCGCATTCATAGCATCGATCCACTTATTAGATTCAGAATCCAACATCGCGGCTTTATAACTAGTGGGTTCATTAAGATCCCCTAGACTATGCACCTCCACTTCTACATTTAGACTTAAACGATTTGGAGCTCGACGTGTCCTTTCAGACCTACGAATCAGAATATCTTCCTCTTGAGGTGGTTCAAAACCTTCAACCTCCATAGAAATTTCGCTAGTGATTTCAGAAGGTGATGTATCTTCATCTTGAATTTCTTCAAGATCTATAACTCTCCTACTGACTTCTTGAGTTATGAGATTTTTCTAAAAGAACTCAACATACCTCGCAACAACTATTTTGTTTTCAAGTGGAAAGTAAAGTAACCCATTGTTTCCTTTGAGTATCCTATAAAGATACACTTAATAGATCTTTGTTAGAGTTTGTCAGGCGTATCCCGCTTCATAAGCGCCTCACATCCCCAGACCTTTAAGTAAGACAGATTAGAAACTTTTCCATACCATAGTTCATATGGTGTCTTATCAACCTTCTTGGTTGGAACCATATTGAGAATGCGTGTTGCAGACTCTAGAGCATAATCCCAAAAGGATAACGCAGAGTTGTAAGATTCATCATAGATCGAACCATGTCTAACAAAGTACGATTTCTCCTTTCAGACACGCCATTGTGTTGTGGTGTGTATGGAGGAGTAAGCTATCGGACAATTCCACAAGTTTGGCTTATGTATTCACCACCTCGATCTGATCGAAGAGCCTTGATTATCTTCCCGAGTTGATTTTCCACTTCATTCTTAAACACCTTGAATGTTTCAAAGACCTCATGTTTATGTTTAAGAAGATAAACATAACCATAACGAGTATAATCATCCGTAAATGTAATGAGGTAGCTAGGACCTTGTTTTGACACATGTCTAAGTGGACCACACACATCAATATGTATTATTCCAAGAAGATCAGTCGCCCTTTTGGGACGATATGGAAACGATTTCCTTGTCATCTTACCTGATAAACAAGATACGCATTGATCAAATGAATCATCATCTGTTGATTTTAAAAGCCCTTCATGTTGCAGCTTTTCAATGCGTTTTTTACTTATATGAGCAAGACAACAGTGTCATAAATAAGTAGAGTCCAAATTGTGTTTGGCTTTTTTAGTGCTAACATTATAAATAGAATTAACATTTGGTACAAGATTATGCATATCAGTTTCATAAATACCATTGCTGAGAATAACATTAAAATAATGAACATTGTTCTTAGAAACTAAAATACAAAAATCTGTAAAACGCTGGACAAATCCATTTTCAACCAAACGGTGAACTGAAACAGCACCTCTAGTTATAGAAGGTGCATAATGACAATTGTCTAAACAAATCACAAGGCCATTAGGTAAAAATAAGTCAAAACTTCCAACAGCTTCTACTTGATTCAGCTTTCCTTACTCCTCCAAAACCATGTTTTGTGTTACAAATATGAGTACCACAACTAGTGTCATACACCCAGGATTTAGTAGGAAAAGAAAATAATTCTATTATGAAGACATCTGAAGAACTGGCAGTGCCAACTTGCTTTTTCTTCTTAATCAACTCAGCAAGGTAAGGAGGACAATTCCTCTTACAATGACCCACCGCCTAGCAGTGGTGGCTGGTGTCATCCTTAGTTGGGTGCTCTTTAGTAGAAGGTTTAGGGTTTTTAGGCTTAGGGATATAAACTTGTTTATCCTTTCTCTTGCCATTAGCTTTACCCTTACCTTTAGCTTTAAGCGATTTCTTATAGGATTTTTAGATTTTACCACCTTTAATCATCATTACTTGCGGTGTTTCAGCCTTTTTAGGTAAACCTTTTGCATACTCAATGAGCATAGCATGTAGTTCACCAACTGTCTTCCCCGTGTTATGCTTGTTTCAGTGAGGCCATTCAAGAATAAACCAACACTAAGCTCTTGTGGGAGCACATGACCAAGACGTTCCAGTTCCATATAATTCTTCATTTAATGACATATGGGCCATCTGGTTTTCCCTCATCCTGTTTGCAAGCATGGAAAGTTTGGATCAGGTCAAACCACTTCACTCCAGCTTGTTTCTTAAACATGGATTTAAACTCCTTAAGCATTTCATAACGTGAGGAATTTTCGAATTGTCTTTAAAGTTCAGGAGTCATACTTCCGAGCATAAGATAAGCCACCTCAGTATGAATCATATACCGCATTCCACTGCGCAAGTACTCGGAATCGGTAGGTGAAGCAGGGGAAATAGGCTGTTTAATGACAAACAATTTCCTTTTCAACTCTCAAGACTAACTTAAGTTGACGAAACCAGTCATTGAAATTGTTTTCAGAAATTTCAAACATCGACGTGAAATCCGAATGGTTTATGTTTTAAATAGTGCCATTTACAAAACATAGTTAAAGTTCAAGACTTAGTATTTTCGATAAAACTTCTTGAAGAAAATTAACTACCCATGTTTAATAAACAATTAATTTTCTTAAGACTAGGATTCTACTTGACGTACCACCACCACATCAGTAGTTGATCTGCTAGTGATGGTGTACTCAAAAGGTAATTGACGATCAATAATTGCCACCGGTGCAATTCCTAGAACATTATGAGAATTACTTTATTACAATAATTTCTAGTAAGCATGTTTCATCCCATCCATGCCTCGATCTAAGGTCTCACCAATAAACCGATTAAGTCGTCCAATAAAAAATTGTGATTGTGTAACACTAACGTCTTACGAAAAAGTGTACAATCACCTTGGGATTACGATCTACATACGTCTCAC
>BQNB010041845.1:0-46505 GCA_026074375.1 Tanacetum coccineum
TCTATGTCTGACATCCACACGAGTAGATGCAACCTCATCTGCTACATTGGTGTGAGGAGGAGAACTGGCTGAGGAACCTCAGTTTCCTATCTGATAAAACTCCTAAGTGTTGGTGAAAGTCGTGGTTGTGAGGTTGATGGAGCACCTGTAGGTGTGTGATGGGACTCAACTGGGACTGTTGATCCTTCACCCTGAAAATTTGGTCCTTGAACAAGCATTGTTAGAAACAATGGAATTTCCACCCCAGTATAACCCTTAGAAGCCCTCCTCATATTGCTAAAAAGTTTTTGTGTATGGGTAGGAGCAATATAAGTTCTTTTGTGAGGTAAAAGCAGTCTCTTGTGCTTGTTCAAAAAGATTTGCATAAATCTTGGATACATTAAAATTTTAGTCTTACTATCTAAGTTTTTCAACATACGATTAAAAATTAATTTATAAAAATTAAAAGTTCCGTTTGTGGCCAAGCAAATGATAGCAGTTGCTATATTGCTACTAAATTGTTCCCAATCAGTTTTCTTAGAACTTAAACAATGAAGGATGATATGGATCAAAAATCTCCATTGAGGGGAAAAGTGTCCCTTTTGAAAGTCAATTTGTCAGAATTGTCACATATCCCATAAGAGCAAGTTGTTCAAAAAATTTAGTAGTAGGCAAATTACTAATACCATCAAAATCTTCTAACTTGAGATGCCTCCTAATAGATGCCTCAGTAACAATCTTAACTTTTCCATCTATTGTAGTAGTTATTTCCATTTCTCCTTTATCAAGTGTGCTTGCAGCAGCAGTTTGCCAAAACTGTTAAATAAGAGAAACATAGATAGTGGGATTTTTAGTAAGAGCATACCGAACATGACTTGCATTGAGAAAATCCACTATTTGATGAAATCCTTCATTGCCCTCTGTTTTCTTTAAGTAAGCGACCATGTTGTGTGTGTCACAAAACTCCAAATTCGCCATTGTTGATTGAGAAAAGATCGATTGAGGTCTGGGTTAGGTTTGTTTATGAGAGTATGTGTTTGGCAAAATCAATTGAGATTATATAGAGAGCACTTAAGGTTTTGATTGGATAGTCTGAATAGAATTGGATGTTTATCGTGAATAAATCTTATGAGTTAAAGAAAGTTCATGAATTATCCAATTTAAGGAAACCTATAAGTGAATTAGTTAGCGGAAATATCTCAACGGCTATATTTAATTAAGAAAAATATGTTATTCCCAAACAGTACTAACGGTAGTCTAGCAGTACTAAGTTTAGCCTAGCAGTACTAAGTTTAGCCTAACAGTACTAAGTAAAGCCCAGCAGTACTAAGTAATGTCCAGCAGTATTAGTAATGCCCAGCAATACTAAGTAATGCCTTAGCAGTACTAACTTTTGAGTTACCAGATTTAACCTCAATTTCGTTCTAAAAAGCATTTACGTCATCAATTTTGATTCTCACAAGCTCTCTTTCTGTTTTTATTCTCACTTTATCTCTTAATTCTTTTATCACTGAATCAACCTGTTTGTTTTTATTTCACACATCTCTCTTTCTGTTTTTGAACTCACTACATCTCTCATTTCTTTTTCTCACTTAAACACTCTGTCTGTTTTTATTTCACACATCTCTCTTTTTGTTTTTTAACTCACTACATCTCTCATTTCTTTTTCTCACTTAAACACTCTGTCTGTTTTTATTTTCTCTCAAGTCTCACAGAATTAATTATAACAGTAGTAGTAATTATACATACCAGTAGTAAGTTAGGCCAACAGTACTAAGTTGAATTGCATCATCAGCTGTTGTTTCAAGCATCATTTATGCATACTCCGTTGCATATTAACACAATTAACCTCCCCTCAATCAATACTTCAGAGGTTAAGCATTCTAATACTTGCAATCAGATATTGAAATCTGCCAACATCAAATGATTTTGTGAGCAAATCTACAACATTTTGATATGTATGAATCTTGATCATCTAAATAAGCTTCTTCTCATTTCAATCTCTGATGAAGTGATGTCTAATCTCAATGTGTTTAGTCTTTGAGTGAAACACTGGATTCTTAACTATGCAGATGGTGCTTTCATTGTCAATGAAAATCTTGGTATTCATGAAGTTGTAACCATAATCCAGCATTTGATTTTGAATCCAGAGTACTTGTCCACAGCAACTAGCAGCAGCTACATACTCTGCTTCAGTAGTAGAGTTGGCAACTATAGTTTGCTTCTTGCATTGCCATGAAATCAATCTGCTTCCAAGAAATTGACAACCTCCTGTTGTGGATTTTCTGTCTAAACTTGCACCAGCATAGTCACTGTCAGTATACGCTTCCAAGTCAAATGGTGTGTCCTTAGGATACCAAAGGCCCAATTTAGGTTGACCTTTCAAGTATCTAAAGATTCTTTTCACAGCATGAAGATGTGAAACTTTAGGTGTGACTTGAAATCTTGCACAAGCACATATAGCAAACATTATATCAGGCCTTGAAGCTGTTCGGTACATCAATGATCCAATCATTAATCTATATAAGTAAACATCAACATATTCAGCTTCTGCATCCTTGAGCAATGGCTTTGAAGTCTCCATAGGTGTACTTGTTGTCTTCACAGTTGAAAAACCAAACTTCTTCAAGATTTCATCCACATACTTGTCTTGACTAATGAAAATCTCATCATCTTTTTGAGTCACTTGTAGTCCCAAGAAGAATGTGAGCTCTCCCATAAAACTCATCTGAAACTTCTTATACATCATCTTTTCAAACTCAGTACACATCTCATTCCTTGTAGACCCAAAAATGATATCATCTACATATACTTGTACTAGTAGAATATCACCTTTGACTCTTTTAATGAACAAAGTCTTATCTATTTGGCCTCTCTGAAATCCATTGTCTAATAAATAGGTAGATAGAGTCTCATACCAAGCTCTAGGAGCTTGATGTAGACTATATAATGCCTTTTCTACCTTATAAACTTTGTCAGGGAACTTTGGATCTTCAAACCCTAGAGGTTGACAGACATAAACTTCTTCTTGAGTGTAACCCTGTGTAACCAGCCTTGCCTTATTTCTAATCATAATACCTCTCTCATCTTTCTTGTTCCTGTAGACCCATTTTGTTCTAATGGCCATCTTGCCATATGGTAAATCAACCAAAGTCTAAACCTTCTGTAATTTAAACTGTAGAAGCTTATCCTGCATTGCTTCTATCCAGCTTGGATCTATCAAAGCTTGAAGCACCTTTTTGGGTTCTACTTGTGATAAAAAAAACAAGCAAATAGACAAGTATAAAGGTCTTCATAAGTTTTCCCTTCCTAAACAGCACTAATAAACCTTTGTTCATTTGAAGTCTTTGTCATTATCCTTGTCTGTACACCAGACTGCACATCACCAATCACATGATCAAGTGAATGATCTTTATGGATTCTTGTATTTGGAGTACTGGGAACTAGATATGTGGTAGTAATGTTGCTCATATCTAATTCTGTTTCATCACCAAAGAAATCAGCATGTATAGCTTCAAGTGGAGCATTAGTAATTGTTGGACTAACATTATTAATATTTAGACTACCAGTATTAACATTTGTACTGGCAGTATTAATACTTGGCCCGTCAGTATTAACATATTGAGTACTGTTTTCAGGCCTCTCTTGATCATCAATTCCAGTTTGTTGACTTACACCTTCATCATCCTTCTTTCCAGCATCACTAGAAGGTTGTGGTTCATCATTGCTAGCATTCTTTAAAGAAGAATCAAATAGTGAACCATCTTTCTACAGTGGCATCAAAATGTAGTCTTGGCTAGATCCTGTCTCCTTTCTAGAATGACTTGTACCAACACTTTCTTCTATACCTACAGAATCATTAGAGTTTGTACCTGCAACAACTGTCACATAATTCATTGATTTTGTTAGAACATCAATATCAAACAGCCACTTTGGTCCATCACCTGCAATAATAGGCTTATCCTCCAAGAACCTAATATGCAAACTTTCTTCTACTTTCCTGGTTCTAATGTTGTATACCCTAAAAGCCTTACTATTTAATGAGTATCCAACAAAGAATCCTTCATCTGACTTTCCATCAAACTTGCCCAAATAATCTAAGGTATTAAGAATGGTAACATGACACCCAAATGGTCTCATGAAGCTTAGAGCAGGTGTTCTACCTCTAAATAGTTCATAAGGGGTCTTGTTATGAGGCTTAACTACTAATACCCTATTCTGCACATAGCAAGCAGTATTAACTGCTTCAGCCTAAAATATAGTAGGTAACTTAGAGTCAGCTAACATAGTTCTAGCAGCCTTAATTAGTGTCCTATTTCTGCTCTCAGCAACACCATTTTACTGAAGAGTTCTAGCTATACTAAATTCCCTCTTAATGCCTTTCTTTTTACAAAAATCACTCATAACTCTATTTTTGAACTCTGTTCCATTGTCACATCTGATTATCTTTAGTTTCTTATCAACTAGATTTTCTATCTCAGTTATAAAGCTCTTAAAAATGCCACTAGTCTCATCCTTAAATGCTAAAAAAAACCTAAGTAAATCTGCTATATTCATCAGTGACAACTAGACAATATTTCTTATTCATTAAGTTGCTCACAAAGGTTGGACCAAACAAGTCCATATGCAACATGAATAAAGGCTGAGTAATAGAGTTCTAAATCTTGGACTTACAAGAGGCTTTGTATTGCTTTCCCTTAAGGCAAGGAACACAAGTTTGGTTATTTTTAAAACATTTTGTAGGTAAACCTCTCACAAGATTTTCCTTAACAAGTTTATTAATAGTTTTAAAATTTACATGTCGTAGCCTCCTATGCCAAAGCATTGATTCATCAAGTGTGGCCTTTGCAACAAGACAAGTTAAACTCTCTTTAGGAATAATATTCTTCATATCAACACTGTACATGTTGTTCTTTCTAGGAACTTTAAGTAAAACCTAACTTTCATCAGCTAACTTAAAGTCAGGAGACAGAATAAAACATGCAGTGTCAGTAAAAAGAACACTGTTCTTTTTGTCACACATCTGTGAAACACTAAAAAGGTTAAACTGTAACTCCTTGACAAAGTACACATCCTCAAAATCAAGCTTACCAGTTTTAAGAGTTCATTTATCAGTAATTTTCTTTCATTTGGCTCCTCCCCCAAATGTAACATATCCTTCATCAAATTCCTTAAAGTCTGAGAGATAGGACATGTTCCATGTCATGTGCCTTGAGCATCCATTGTCAACATAGCCTTGATCTTCTTTTTGTGGATGACCCTGCACATAAAAATAAGGAAATTAGTTTCCTTTGGGGACCCAAGCCATCACTGACTTGGATCTGCCTCGTTCATTAATATAATTATGTTTCTTTAAAGTAATTGATGCACTATTAAGTTTGGTAGGTCTCCAAACCCAACATGCTGAGGCCTTAACAGTATTAACCTGATTTTTCCTAACAACATTAACTACTGCTAAATTTGGCCTAGCAGTATTAACTGCTTTTGGCCTAGCAGTATAAAAACTTCCCTTAGCAGTATTAACTTTTTGGCTAAATTTTTTGTTAGTTAATGCTGTTTTTATTTGATAGGGCCTATTTACAGTTGATTGTGCTGATTTAGAAAAACGTGACATTGGTCTAGCACTATAAACTATAGTTTTGGGATGAGCAGTATTAACAGGCCTAACAGTATTAACTGGTCTTAGGCCAGTTTTCATTAAAAC
The DNA here is from genome assembly GCA_026074375.1 of Tanacetum coccineum. Taxonomy (NCBI): domain Eukaryota; kingdom Viridiplantae; phylum Streptophyta; class Magnoliopsida; order Asterales; family Asteraceae; genus Tanacetum; species Tanacetum coccineum. The sequence continues at coordinate 5,684 of BQNB010041845.1, forward strand.
TGCTCTTGGAGCCATGTTTCTGTGAGCACTAGGGTGAGCCTTTTTAGTAGAATAATTGTAATTCACCCTTGTATAATTATTCCCAGATACCACCCTTTCCCTTTGATGGTAATTGCAGTTAGCCTGCACATGGTCAAAACTTCCACAGACAAAACAAGCTTTATTGTACATCACAAAGTTACTTCCTATCTGTTGGGACTTCTAATTATTCCAGTTTCTTTGATTTCCCCTAGGACCTTGTGACCTGTACATCTCAGCATACTTAACTGGTTTCCTAACTGGTTTTTCTTGTTGTTTAGCTCTAACAAATTCTATCTTAGCAACAGTAGGAAAAACAGTTTTCCTTTCTAACTTATCGTATATCACCAACTTCTCAACCATTGGGGCATCAGGAGATTCCCTAACCTCATTAGAAGTATCTTCACTGACATTCTTACTAGTCTTAGGTCCATAGCCTTCAAACTCGGGCTGTTGGAACTCCTCTAGACCAGAGTTGGACAAATCAAGGTTTGGGGTGAAAATAACCCTGTAGGAGGAGGTGGAACAGCATTATAGCTTACAAACCCCAGACCTTTTCTGCTTTTGTCAGGTATCTCACTCCCTATTAATTTGTCTAGACTCTTAGAAGCATTATCAAAATTTTCAATTTTAAGTTGATTGCTTTCTTTTTCTTGCTTAAGCTTTTCTAACTCACTTTTAAGCATACTAATTTCTAAGTCTTTATATGAGATATCTCTTTTTAGGACAACAAGTTGCTCACAAAAAATAACCTCATTCTTTTTGTAAAAGACAAGTTGCTCTTCTACAGATGCTAACCCTCTTTTATAATTTGCTAAATTGAACTCAGATTTGTTAAACTCTACTCTTAAATCATCAAGTTGAGTTTTAAGAGTTTCAAAGCTTTTTAGACAGGTTTTTGAACAAGTTTTGTCATTATGTACCTCAGAGTCTGAAAAAGCCATAAGAGCCATGTTTGTAGGGACTTCATCATCTGTCATATAGCTCCAGTCAAAACCAGCTCCATCAATAGCCAACATGGCTTTGGAAGAAATTTCTTCTACATTTACAGTCCTTCTAGAGCTGTCTTGATTCCTGTTTCGGTTATCTTGGTTTCTAGGTCCTCTGCATTCCCTTGCAAAGTGTCCCATCTTGTGACAGTTGAAACACTCTACCTTGGATTTGTCATATCCAGCTATATCACTTCCATTGATAGTGATTTTCCTACCAGTTTCCTAGAAAAACCTTCTTATCCTCATGCTTAGCAATGCTAACTGCCATTTCAAAAGCCATATTCTGAAAACTTGAGCTTGAGCTTGCTGTTCTTTTAACCTCTTGTTCAACAATCTTAAAATTGTTGTAGAGATCATTAAATCTCATTGTGTCTAGATCAGGTTTATTTCTCCAGACTACAACATGAGTATTCCACTCACAAGGCAGACTTCTCAAAAATTTCAAATTGTGTTAGCAGTACTAACTCCATAAGCAGTATTAACTTCATTAGTACTGCTAGGGGATGACACAAAATCCATATTTTGAGAACTTGAGCTTGAGCTTAAGCTTGTAGTTCCTTTAACCTTTTGTTTATTCCTTTATTCTTGAAATTATTGTAGTGTCATCAAGCTCATTGGTAGTCTAGATCAGGTTTTTTCCTCCAGACCACAACATGTAGTATTCCATCAAAAGGCAAACTCTCAAAAATTTCAAATCGAGAATCTTATTGTGAAAATAATTTCACCAGGATTAGTCAGCTGTACTTACAATCTTCTAAAGACTGTTAATATTTAGAGTCAAGAGACTCTGTGGATTGGAGCACTAAAGTTCTTCATACATTTTCATTCAGAAGAGTCTTCTGAGACGTTCTTTGTGCCTTCATTACCATCAAATCTTGTTTGTATAGCAGCAATCAAAGTCTTAGCAGCCTTGTACTGATTTAAATGGTCATGAAGATGTTCATTAGGAATGTGCCGTTTCAATAACATACTTTTTGCTTTCATTTCATTCTTCTTTTGAACCTTTTCTTCAGTAGTAACATGACCTGGTATTAGTGAATTTGAGGAACCATCAACATTTGTTGTTGTTTGAGGTACTGGTTTGAATGAGTTTCTATTCTCTATGACATCTCAAAGAGCATAGTCTTGTACTTGAAAGTATTGCTCAATCCTTAGCCTCCATATATCATATTCATCGTGTTTAAGAATGGGCAACTTTGTAGTAGTAGTGGTTTGTGCTGTTTCTAGATCTATCTCTTCCTTGTGAGTAAAGAGTTCTCTTTGTTAGTTTCTTCTAGATTAAAGTTTCAGAACACAAGCTCTGATACCACTTATTGATCCCAACTTAAGATCGATTCCTTAGCTTGTAAAGGTTAAGTTACTTTAAATATATCCAAGAATAAACTATGATAGAAACTGTGTGATTTACTAAAGAGTAAGCAGAATTCACTTTTAATGATTAGAAGAATATTTATGATAAACACATAATTTGTCATTTACAATGATATCACTGAAAAGCTCCAATATTATTATTATTAATAATACGAGTACTCTGTGTAGTACTAGGGTTTACAACCTTGAAGCTATATATAAAAAACGTATGAATGTGTATCTATAAACCATAACCTATGATCTCCTTTTATACACCAAGGAGTCCTTTACAAGATAACTACAAATCTTCTATAATTCTAATAGATATACATATTTTTTAGAAAAATATCTCATACTTATCCTGTAAGTAATTTTGATAAATAATATTCATCTTAATCCTTTCTCTTGTCTTTATCCTTCTTACAGTAGTAACTCTTCTAATAGTTGTAATCTTTCAGCAGTTGTAAGTAGTAACATTAACTTTTATACCAGCATCACTAACTGTGTATAAGCAGTAGTAACTACTTAGAATATTTTCTTCATTCTTCATCAGCAGTACTAAGTTACACTAGCAATACTAACTTTATGCTAACAGTTGTAACTTTACTCAAGCAGTACTAACATATACTAGGAGTACTAAGTTACACTAATAGTACTAACTTTATGCTAACAGTTGTAACTTTACTCAGTAGTATTTCTTCTAAGTCTTTGAGCAGTCTTAACTTCCATTAGCAGTAGTAACTTTAACCTTAGCAGCAGTTACTTCCAAACAACATTAAGAAGCTTTTAATCCCAACAATATCATTCGTTTAACTTGGTTAGTTTACCTTGGTTGATTGATTATTCTTGTATTGATTACAATGGTTAAAGGCTAATGCCCTTGGGTATTAGCCATGTTTATAAAGATTTGAATGTTTGGTTTGTTTAAACCGACTCCTTTATTTATCGTTGATCATTGTTTATGTTTATCAATTTATACTTGTTTACGTGGTTTGTATGAACCTATCATTCAACTAGATCTAGGATAACCGACCTGTTAGCTAGATACGGATGGATCTCTATATAGTGACTGTATATATCTAGAATAATAGGATTCACAAATAAATGCCCTATCTTTACCTTTGCTTTATTGTGAACAGTTGGAATAGCAGGTGACTGTGGGGATCAACAAATAACGTACTGATTCCTTTGGTAAAGACTTGGACAGTGGACTACTAGAATATAAATTGCCTTTAAGCAGTAAGTGGGTAAAGTCTCCATGAGATGAGGTTTAATAAGATCACCATTATTAATCTCCTAAAGATAGATTTAATCAACAGGAATAGATGATTTATTGCGAATGCATTTAATTATGACATAATTCTACGTATCTAGGTTTTAGGAAGAAGTACCGCCTAAATCTTGGAATGATATGCCGCCTCAAGATACGCACGCATTGCACTAATATAAACAAACCAACGTTTTAATTGGATTAATCATGGCTAATATAGTTTTCTTTTATTTGGCTAGACCGCTCTTCTATCTTTTGATTATCTTCTTACGTTGTGTTATTGTGTTTTAAATTGATCTAAGTTACCACAAAACCTGTGCTAGTCTCTCAGACTAATACCCCATTTATCCGTTAGAATTAGGATTAACATAAGTTTAACATAGGTTTAACACAGATTAAAATTAAACTTGTTTAAATTAACTTACTTTAGTTAAACCAAAATATTGATAGAACTTGATTAACGATCTCGCTATTAGTGATCGACACCCTATCTTACCAACGAAGCTACATATGATAAGGTATAATTGCCCTTTAAAGGTTGTTTTAGTAAAGACGACAATAATATAAATGTAAAACGTTGATACTCCCTCGTGTAAAATTACCTACACACAATGACAATATCAAGCTTTTGGCTACGCTGCCACGGAGTGAAGTTGTTTAAATTTTATTTTTATTTAATATTTTGGTTTTTAACCTTAAATTAACTTAACCCCTAGAATTAGTGTAATTTAGAGTAGTGTAAATTTTTGTCTATTTGTTTATTTTTGTTTGCTTGTGTATTTGTTTGTTTGTTTATTTTGTTTATTTTATTGTTTTCTATACATTGTTCTGGTCGATAACCTGATCACTGTATTACACTTTAATTGAAATACGGCGGTATTCTACTTTCATAACCCAATACAGTTATTAATTCAGCAGAAGATACAGGCGTATTCAAATCTCATTGAATATGGCATATCGAATGCATGATTATAACAGCAGGATTTTTTTTTTCATATTCGAACTCTCGAGTTTATAAAATCTTTTTATGTTATTTTTCCAAACTGGTTCTACTGATGCTTTTATGGTTATTTTCAGTAGCAATGACAAAGGTGATTAAGGAAGAGTTCAAGAAACGTGGATTGCTCGAGACCGATGAAGATTTATTCACTTACGATACATAGCTGGGGATGACCTTCAACAAATTTAATAGATTAATAGAAATTGACGAAGACTTATATTACTTATGACATGAAGTTGAAGTTTCCTAAACCTAACCATGTGTTTCTATTAAATAACGAATCAGTGATCCGCACATAAATGATCCTCGTGTGAATAATCGAACGGAAAAATGAGTTATGAAGTGTGCAAAATGATTTATGTTGAATTAGTGATCTTCATTAACTATAGATTGCATAAGGGTTATCGATTCTTGTAACCCATGGGAAACATGGTTAGACCTCAAAATATAGGGATCATTAAATAATGGATTACAAATGTCAAGGAAGGGGTTATTTGTACTTGGTTTAATCAGGAGTTATATGATACAATTTCGAAGAATACTTGGTGATTATCGCGACAAGAGGAAACATACGCTCGAGAAGTAGATATGGGGATACAATCAATCTAACTTGGTTTTTCACTGAATGGCATCCGGGCTCAAATTTTTTACAACCTTTTGGATGGATTGGTACTCAAGAAACGCGTTACGGGTTTATTGGATCGAGAGGAGACGATGAGGGTCCGTAATACTATGCACAAGGAAGGTGTTCGAATCTTTAAAGACAAAAATAATGATTATGAACACAAAATCACTGAAATCTTCATGATAGAAACCAACTTATTCGACTACGAGACAATGTTGTGCACAAAATTCAATGAGTTCAATTATCTTCTTAAAGTTGATACGAAATTATTTACTCACGATGTTAAAGAACTTATGAAGATTATAGATTGAATTGAATAATGAGTTGATGAACTTGTCTAAAAGATGCGTTACCATATGAATTATGTGATCATTTTTATGAATGTTTTCTGTATCAGAATGGAAAAACTAAATGGGCCCCACATGCAATTCTAATGAAGATGGATTTTTTAAAGGTGGAGAGTAACCAGGGAATGATTCGGGTTGGTTACTATGATATACTTTCAAGACTATGTATGGTTCGAAGATTGCGAATATCAGGCACGCAACTTTTTTGGTAGAAATTTATGTGTACGGATTTATTTTTTGCCTCTATAAATCCTGCCTATGTTGTGTTGTAATTTGTAAAATAATAACTTCTAAAGTTATGATGACGATGATGGGAAATGAATTCTTTCTAGGACTTTAGATTTCTCAAAGTCCTAGAGGCATCTTCATTAACCAGTCCAATTATGCTCTTGAAATCATAAAGAAATATCATATGCTATCTAGTGATCTCATTGACACCCCTATGGTGGACAAAAGTAAACTAAATAAAGATCTACAGGGGAAGCCAGTCGATCCTACACATTACCATGGGATGATTGGTTCCGTAACTGTCTCTTACATCCACCAGGACTAGACCTTTGGATTCTAGTGTGAATGTGTGACGGTATCAGGCAAAGCCTACCGAAAAGCACCTACATGCAGTTAAGTGAATCTTTCGATACCTGAAAGGAACCATTGATATGGGTCTTTGGTATTCAAAAGATTCTTGCATTACTCTAACAGCATATCAGATGCAGACCACGCCGGGTGTAAAGATACTAGACAAATCACATCTGGAAGTGCATAATTCTTGGGAGATAAACTTGGAAGCTAGTAATCCAAAAGCAAAGTGCAATACTATCTTCAGTGCCTGAAAGGCTCGGAATTATATTCGATTTTATCCTGATGTTGTTGATGCTAATATCTTATGGAGAGTATCAAAACTAACTATACTATGGCTTAAATTAAACAAGATTCCTCTGTATTGTTGATAACAAGACCACAATGCTTTATGCTGAAAACAATGGTTAAACCCATGAGTCCAAGCATATAGATGTGAGATACACTTTATTCAGGAGCAAGTGGAGAATAGGAGTAGTGGAACCTCTTACTATTAGAAAATAAGAATATCTAACTTGAAGCATCTTCACAAAAGCCTTCTTGCCACACGAGAAAGATTCAACTTCTTATTTGAAAAGCTGGGTATGAACAGCTGATGTGTCGTTGTGTGGTTGTAATTTATGTTTCAAGTTTTAAATTTAAATTATTTTACTAAAAACAACACTTTGACGGGCAGTGTACCCGGTCAGATGGGAGTTTCGTTGTAAGTAGGGTTTCGATCACTAAGAGCGAGATACAATCTTTCAATTTATTAATATTTTGGTTATCTAAACTAAGTTAATTCTATTCTTTGTTAAACCTATGATAAAACTATGTTGATCCTAATTCTAACGGATAAGGGGGGGTTTTCAGCCTGAGAGACTAGCTATGACGTTTTGTGGGTGTTTTAATCAACGTAAGTCACATTAACACATCAAGTAATTAATAGAAGATAAAAGAGCGGTCTAGCGAAATATAAGAAAACTATATTAGCCATTATTAATACAATTATAACGTTGGTTTTTTTATTTGGTGCAATGATCACTTATCTCGAGGCGGCATATCATTCTTAAGACTTAGGCGGTACTTCTTCCTAATCACCTAGATAGAAAGATTTCTATCACAATTAAACGTATCTGCATAAAGCATCCTTATTTGCTTATTATATTCTATCTTAGGGATTAAAGCAATGGTGATCTTGTTAAACCTTAGCTCATAGAGACTTTACCCACTTACTACTTAAAAGCAATTCATACACTAGTAGTCCACTAACCAAGTCTTTACCAATTAATTGAGAACGTACTCGTTGATCCCAAGGGTCACCTGCCAGTCTAACTAAGCTCACAATCTATAGGCAAAGATAGGTTATTATTCGTGATCCTATTGATCTAGATGTATAAATCACTATATGGAGAGCCATCCCGACATCTAGGTTACTTGGTCCGTATCACTAGATCCAGTTGAATGATAGGTCGCATACAAAAGCACATAAACAAGAATAAACTGATAAACATAAACAAGCAATCAACGATAAATTAAGCAATCAAGATAAACGGGGGGTCTTGATAGATCATAACTGATTGGTCTTCCACGAAAGTATATAATTCTCGTTCCCATTCCCTCGAACCATGGACTTAAGTAGCTATAGATTTCAACACAAAGAGAATAAAGACTATAGGGTAGGCTACGGTAAAATGGTGTAACGAAACATTTAGAGTAGGTGAAAACATAAATTGGCTCAACATGTGTGATTTGGGGGTATCTCGCACTAATAATGAGTGCAACAGAAGGGTTTATCACAGGAGGTCGACAAGTCAGTGTAACAAGTCGATAAATGCACACATATAGGCTATTTGGGTGATTTCCTAAGTGTTGCCATCTTGAACTATGTATTCCTGCTAATCAATTAGGTCTTAAAATAATGTACAGGCCAAGTTCTAAAGTCTACAATACTACCGACACACCGATGTGCTGTCGTTGTATGGTATATTTAGTATGATTCAAGTTTTAAATTTATATTTTGCCGACTCAACCAAAAACAACACTTTAACAAGCAGTGTACCCGATCGGTAGTAGTTTTGTGGTAAGTAGGGTGTCGAACACTTGAAGCGAGATTAAATCTATCAATTTAATTAATATCTTGGTTATCTAATCTATGTTAATTCTATTCTATTCTAATCCTATGTTAAACCTATGCCAGTCTAAATCCTAATTCTAACAGGAAAAAGGAGGTTTTCAGCCTGAGAGACTGGCACGGTTTGGTTGGTGACTACAATCAATTCAAGACACTGTTACACACGCAAGCTAATTAACAAAAGATGAAAGAGTGGTCGAACCTTATATAAGAAAATTATATTAACCATTATTAATCCGATTAGAACGTTGGTTTATTTATTTAGTGCAAAGATTTCTTCTCTCGAGGTGACATATTATTCTTAAGACTTAGGCGTTACATCATCCTAAGACCTAGACACATTAATTCTGTCACAATTAAAGCATCCACATAAAGCATCCTATTTGCTGATTACAATCTATCTTAGGGATTAAAGCAATGATTATCTTGTTAAACCCTAACTCATAGAGACTTTACCCACTTACCGCTTAATGGCAATCTATACACTAGTAGTCCACTTGTCCAACTATCCAATGGAAGAACGTTAGTTGTTGCATTGTCTAGGTCACCGACTAGTCAACACGATCAATAAACCATTGGCAATATCCAATTAACTAGTTAAGCCTGAAGCGTATCCTAGACACAAACTTAGAAGGACAATATTTGTGTAACTATGATTCTAGATGTATAAATTACTATATGGAGAGCTATCCCGGACTCTAGATCCGCTTGGTCTGCTTCACTAGATCCAGTTGAATGATAGGTCGCATACAAAAGCGCGTAAACAAGTATAAATTGATAAACATAAACAAGCACTCAACGATAAATCAAGAAATCAAGATAAACAAATACCAAACATTAAATCTTCATAATAATTGTTAATACCCAAAGGTATTAGCCTTCAAACATCATAATAAATACAAGAGAAATTATTTAGCCAAGGTAAACTAACCGAGTTAACGAATGATACAAAAAACTAAACGATTACTAAAGTATATAGAATTACACGTTGTCTTCTATGGATTGGAATGCGTTGCTCGACCTCTTCTGCTCTTTTTCTCCTCTAAAAATCGACTTTTGTGGTTTAGGTATCGAGAATATGATTTAGCACCCTTAAAACTCATTTTTAAGTTTTCTATTTATAAGGTCTGAAAGTCGATTGGATACGGCGTATCCAAGTATTGGATACGGTGTGTTAGGGATTTCTTGGAGTAGGGACCACGTTTGATATCTTCCAGAATATTATATTGATTCCATATCTTGAATATGGTGTATTGAGTCCTCTGGATATGGCGTATTGATCTTTATTCTTCTGTGGTCTTTGGTGAGTGCAGGCACAGATACGCCGTATCTTCCTTGATGGATATGACGTATTAGTCTTTAGAATAGTAATCTTCAAACTATCTTCATTTAAGCTCCAGATTACACGCCTTTTGCTAACTTTCACCAATTACTCCATAATTACTGCAATTCTCAAATATAAACGATTAAATAACAATTCTTTGTAATAACTATACAAAATGGGTTAATATCGTAGGATAAATGATGCTATAAAATATACGTTATTTGATGTCATCAAATGTCCCCCCCACTTGAATCCTACTTGTCCTCAAGTAGCCTTTAGAAATGTATCCCTAAGGATATTTCCGTTTAAAGCATTTATTTGATCTATTACAAGTACACAACCAAACACCTCACGAAATAGGATGATAAAAACTCTCAAATCACTCAACTAATCTATGTGGTAACATGTAACTAATTTGCTCAACTGCCCGGTCGTAATGAGTATTCTATCATAAGCTTGGCAAGGATACACATTTCCACTACTAAATCCAAGGAGTAACAAGTTTATAAAGGTAAATATGGGTATTTTTATGGAAAGGCGTACGGTTGATCATTCTACAATCTTTCACCAGAAGTACCACTCCAACAAGGCAGCTGAAGCACACATACACATCCAGAACGCCGGGATAGACATGTGTGTTCGATCACATCCCCATTCGAATTTAACCAACAGTTAGGATGAAGAATGATATAGGGTAGGAACCTTCTAACTTTCACTAAAAGTCGTAAACCAACAAGGTACAAGACATGCATACACACCCGGAACGCCGGGATAGACATGCATGTTCGTATGAATCCTCTTTCGCGTAAAACCAGTGGCTAATCATCAGGTGAGAGGGAAGTAAATTGTTGTTAAATAAAAATCAAGAAACAAATAGATTAAGACTTAAGATACAAGTTTCTAGACACTTTTTTCCCGACCGTTACCATGACAAAGACACAACTATTTACAACGTCGATCATCGATCAAAAACAACAACCTAAGTTGGCGTTCCCGTAACGATCAACTTCCCAATCATCCCAAAACTTTACATACTCTACAAGGTAAGTGGCGATATCTTCCACTTTGTACAATACTTTACATCATTGATTTTTTAGACGTATCAACGAATAATCGATCCTTCGTGTAATTCCTTCGGTAATGCTCTTTGCGAAACGATTATCTTCAAACTTTCTTTCTCTCTTTCTCTCTTTTTGTATTTTTTTTGTTTTTTACCAAACATTCAAATCTCGGTGTAGTTTCACAATCTTCACGATCATAATAATTCCGGATAATTCCTTCGGTAGTTTCTTCGTTCTTCGGATTCACCAGTAATTGTGACGGTAGTAAAATCACATGAGCTTTAACTACTAATATGCATTCCCATTTGCAATGTGCAAATTTTCAACCGCACCAAAGATAGAAAATGACACAAGACTCGGGAAATACAAACTTTACACTTTAAGCAACTAGCAACTATAAATTAAACTTAATCTAACAGGGTAGGTTAAGGTGTAATGGTGTAACGAAACAAATAGTTGGTGTAATTTACTAAAGGATTGGCTCTACGGGTTGTTCTAGTGGATCATCACTCTAAAGATGAGAGTGAAAAAGGGTTTAAACGGGAGGTTAACTAACCGGTGTAGTTAGTTAATAAGCAACATGTAAAGGCGATTTGGGTGTAATCCTAAGATTTACCAATTTAATCAAGTTACTCCAATTAAATCTATAATACTCATTATTGTGGTCTCAAGTGTTAAACCAAGCCAAGTTCTAAAGTCTACAACATCACCGACACACTTATATTTTGTGGAATTTGGGTAAACATTTGGAAACGGAAAGGTTAAATCCTCACAATATCTAACAAGGGTTATTGTGTGTGGGTTATGTATCAAGTAATTTCACAAAAGTATGCTTTAAATTTTTTTAAATTTGAGCATAATTTAAGCTTTTTATTGTGAAAAATAAGACAAGTAAACATTCTAATTCCATCCACTTGTACATAAGGACCTTGAAAAAATCCATGAAGATGACTTAGAAGAGATGGATTTGAAGTGGCAGTTAGCATTGCTAAGCATGAGGACAAGAAGGTTTTTCTAGAAAACTGGTAGAAATATCACTATCAATGGGAGTGACACAGCTGGATATGACAAGTCCAAGGTGGAGTGTTTCAACTGCCACAAGATGGGACACTTTACAAGGGAGTGTAGAGGACCTAGGAACCAAGATAGCAGGAACAAGAATCAAGGGGGGGAAAAAAACCAAAAGGGCTCTAGAAGGACTATAAATGTAGAAGAAACTTCTTCTAAAGCCATGGTGGCTATTGATGGAGCTGGTTTTGACTGGAGCTATATGGTAGATGATGAAGTCCCTAGAAACATGGATCTTATGGCTTTTTCAGAGTCTGAGGTATATAATGACAAAACTTGTTCAAAAACCTGTCTAAAAAGCTTTGAAACTCTTAAACTCACTTGGTTGATTTAGAATCGAGTTTAACAAAATATGAGTTCATTTTGCTACTTATAAAAAGAGGGTAGCATGTTGTGAAGAGCAACTTGCCTTTTACAAAAAGAATGAGATTATTTTTTGTGAGCAACTTGTTGTTCTAAAAAGAGATATCTCATATAAAGACTCAAAAATTAGTATGCTTAAAAGTCAGTTAGAAAAGCTTAAGCAAGAAAAAGAAAGCAATCAACTTAAAATTAAAAATTTTGATAATGTTCTAAGAGTCTAGACAAATTAATAAGGAGTCAGATAACTGATAAAAGTAGAAAGGGTATAAGGTTTGTAAGCTATAATGTTGTTCTACCTCCCCATATAGGGTTATTTTTACCCCCAAAGCCTGATTTGTCTAACTCTGGTCTAGAGGAGTTCCAACAGCTTGAGTTTGAAGGCTATGGACCTAAGACTAGTAAGAGTGTTAATGAAGATATTTCTAATAAGGTTAGGGAATCTCCTGATGCCCTATTAGTTGAGGAGTTGGTGTTAGATGATAAGTTAGAGAAGAAAACTATTTTTCTTACTGTTGCTAAGATAGAATTTGTTAGACCTAAACAACAAGAAAAACCAGTTAGGAAACCAGTTAAGTATGCTGAAATGTATAGGTCACAAAGTCCTAGGGGAAATCAAAGAAACTAGAATAATCAGAAGTCCCAACAGCTAGGAAGTGACTTTGTGATGTACAATAAAGCCTGTTTTGTATGTGGAAGTTTTGACCATGTGCAGGTGACTGCAATTACCATCAAAGTGAAAGGGTGGTATCTGGGAATAATTATACAAGGGTGAATTACAATTATTCTGCTAAAAAGGCTCACCCTAGTGCTCACAGGAACATAGTTCCAAGAGCAGTTTTAATGAAAATTGGCCTAAGACCACTTAATACTGCTAGGCCTGTTAATACTGCTCATCCCAAAACTACAGTTTATAGTGCTAGACCAATGTCACGTTTTTCTAAATCAGCACAATCAACTGTAAAGAGGCCCTATCAAATAAGAACAACATTAACTAACAAAAATTTTAGCCAAAAAGTTAATACTGCTAAGGGAAAATTTTATACTGCTAGGCCAAATTTAGCAGTAGTTAATGCTGTTAGGGAAAATCAGGTTAATGCTAATAGGCCTCAGCATGTTAGATTTGGAGACCTACCAAACTTAATAATGCATTAATTACTTTGAAGAGACATAATTATATTGATGCACGAGGCAGATCCAAGTCAGTGATGGCTTGGGTCCCCAAAGGAAACTAATTTCCTTATTTTTATGTGCAGGGTCATCCACAAAAAGAAGATCAAGGCTATGTTGACAGTGGATGCTCAAGGCACATGACAGGGAACATGTCCTATCTCTCAGACTTCAAGGAATTTGATGGAGGATATGTTACCTTTAGGGGAGGAGCCAAAGGAGGGAAAATTACTGGTAAAGGAACTCTTAAAACTGGTAAGCTTGATTTTGAGGATGTGTACTTTGTCAAGGAGTTACAGTTTAACCTTTTTAGTGTTTCACAGATGTGTGACAAAAAGAACAGTGTTCTTTTTACTGACACTGGATGTTTTGTTCTGTCTCCTGACTTTAAGTTAGCTGATGAAAGTCAGGTTTTACTTAAAGTTCCTAGAAAGAACAATATGTACAGTGTTGATATGAAGAATATTGTTCCTAAAGAGAGTTTAACTTGTCTTGTTGCAAAGGCCACACTTGATGAATCAATGTTATGGCATAGGAGGCTAGGTCATGTAAATTTTAAAACTATTAATAAACTTGTTAAGGAAAATCTTGAGAGAGGTTTACCTATAAAACGCTTTGAAAATGACCAAACTTATGTTGCTTGCCTTAAGGGAAAGCAACACAAAGCCTTTTGTAAGTCCAAGATTCATAACTCTATTACTCAGCCTTTATTTATGTTGCATATGGACTTGTTTAGTCTAACTTTTGTGAGCAACTTAATGAATAAGAAATATTGTCTAGTTGTCACTGATGATTATAGCAGATTTACTTGGGTTTTCTTTTTAGCAACTAAGATGAGACTAGTGGCATTCTTAAGAGCTTTATAACTGAGATAGAAAATCTAGTTGATAAGAAAGTAAAGATAATCAGATGTGACAATGGAACAGAGTTCAAAAATAAAAAAAAAAAAAAAAAAAAAAAAAAAAAATAGAGTCATGAGTGAGTTTTATGAAAAGAAGGGCATTAAGAAGGAATTTAGTATAGCTAGAACTCCTCAGCAAAATGGTGTTGCTGAGAGAAGAAATATGACACTAATTGAGGCTGCTAAAACCATGTTAGCTGACTCTAAGTTACCTACTACATTTTAGGCTGAAGCAGTTAATACTGCTTGCTATGTGCAAAATAGGGTATTAGTAGTTAAGCCTCATAACAAGACCCCTTATGAACTGTTTAAAGGTAGAACTCCTACTCTAAGCTTCATGAGACCATTTGGGTGTCATGATACCATTCTTAATACCTTAGATTATTTAGGCAAGTTTGATGGAAAGTTTGATGAAGGATTCTTTGTTGGATACTCATTGAATAGTAAGGCTTTTAGGGTATAAAACATTAGAACTAGGAAAGTAGAAGAAAACTTGCATATTAGGTTCTTGGAGGATAAGCCTATTATTACAGGTGATGGACCAAAGTGGCTGTTTGATATTGATGTTCTAACAAAATCAATGAATTATGTGCCAGTTGTTGCAGGTACAAACTCTAATGATTTTATAGGTACAGAAGAAAGTATTGGTGCAGGTCATTCTAGCAAGGAGACGTGATCTAGCTAAGACTACATTTTGATGCCACTGTGGAAAGATGGTTTACTATTTGATTCTTCTTCAAAGAATGCTAGTAATGATGGAACCACAACTTCTAGTGATGTAGAAAGAAGGTTGATGAGGTGGTAAGTAAAGAAGTAAACAGTATCAAGATGTTAATAATGCTGGCCAAGTATTAATCTACTAGTAAAAATGTTAATAATAGTAGCTCTAAATATTAATACTGTTAGTCCAACAGTTACTACTGCTAGGTCAAATGGATCTCAAACTAAACCAGACATGTTTTCTTTGGGAGATAATGCTACACTTGAAGCCACACATGCTGATTTCTTTGGTGATGAAACAGAAGTGAATATGAGCAACATTACTACCACATATCTAGTTCCTTCTACTCCAAATACAAGAATCCATAAAGATCATTCACTTGATCATGTGATTGGTGATGTACAGTCTGGTGTACAAATAAGGAGAATGACAAAGACTACAAATGAACAAGGGTTTATTAGTGCTGTTTATGAAGGGAAAACTCATGAAGACCTTCATACTTGTCTGTTTGCTTGTTTCCTATCCCAGGAAGAACCCAAAAGGATTGCCAAAGCTCTAAGTGATTCAGCTTGGGTAGAAGCAATGCAGGAAGAGCTTCTATAGTTTAAGCTATAAAAGGTTTGGGTTCTAGTGGATTTGCCTAAGGGTAAAAGGGATATTGGTACAAAATGGATTTTTAGGAACAAGAAAGATCAGAGAGGCATAGTGATTCGGAACAAAGCAAGGTTGGTTGCACAATGACTACTCAAGAAGAAGGCATAGACTATGATGAAGTTTTTGCCCCTGTAGCAAGAATTGAGGCAATAAGGCTGTTCTTAGCCTATGCTTCCTTTATGGGATTTATGGTGTATCAGATGGATATGAAGAGTGATTTCCTTTATGGTAGGATTGAAAAGAGGTATATGTGTGTCAACCTCTAGGTTTGAAGATCCTGACTATCCAGACAAAGTCTACAAGGTGGTGAAAGCACTTTATGGTTTGCATCAAGCTCCAAGAGCCTGGTATGAAACCTTGGCCAAGTATTTATTAGACAATGGGTTTCACAGAGGAAAGATAGATCAGACCTTGTTTATCAAGAAGCAAAAAGGGGATATTTTGCTTGTACAGGTCTATGTTTATGACATTATCTTTGGCTCTACAAAGAAGGAGTTGTGTACTGAGTTTGAGAAACCTAATGCACAAGTTTCAGATGAGTTCTATGAGAGAACTCACTTTCTTCTTAGGGTTGCAAGTGAAGCAGAAAGAAGATGGGATATTTATCAGTCAGGATAAATATGTAGCTGACATATTGAGGAAGTTTAGTTTCACAGATGTCAGGACAGCTAGCACCTTCATGATGTAGCCTCAAGAACACCATCCTGCTTGAAAGACCCTAGCGCCCAACCACTATCGAAATGTGCTGACGAGAATACGCGCCTAGTGACCAGGTAGAAGAGCTCACCTCACATCACTTGCAGCGTCAATGCGACCACTTGGCGTTGACTTGCATCCTCCGCTCTTGTCACACTCCCTCCTCACCTCTCACATCACCTAGCACCCTCTCCCGCGACAACTTTCGTCTCCCCCCTGCAGTATCGTGCTTGTGCCAGGCAGATATCTAAGTCTCACCTAAGGTTTCACACTTACATTGCTGTGGAAAAGAGATTTATAGGGGTTACCTAAAAGGCCACCATTAATTTGGGCCTTTGGTATACTAACGATTCTTCCCTTGACTTTGTGGCATTATTCTGTTAGTGACTATGCTGGTGCAAGTTGGATAGGAATCTACAATAGTAGGTTGTTTTGTTCTTAGGGTCGCAGATTAATATCATGACATGCAAGAAGCAAATGTGGTTGGTGCCACTTCTTAATGAAGCTGAATTCCCTTGTGGCTTTTGTGCTAGTTGCTGTAGACAAAGTACTTTGGATTCATAATCAAATGCGGGATTATGGGTATAATTTTATGCACACCATGATTAATATTGACAATAACATTACTATATGTATTATTAAGAATCTTGTTTTACACTCTAAAACAAAACACATAGAGATTAGACATCATTTTATAAGAGACTTACATGATAAAAAGTTAATTCAAGTGGTTTTAAAAATCATACAGATTAACATTTTGCAGGACTTACTTACAAAAAGCCCTTGCCTTGATGTTTGAAGGTTTCAAGTACCTTAGTTGCCAGTATTGGAATGCTAAATCCTTAAAGTTTTAATCTCTTTGTATCTTTGTAATGTTTTGTAAAGGATTAGTATTGTTAGTTGTATCAATTAGTCCTGCTAAGTATAACTAGTACTTTTAGTTATACTTAAGACTGCTAGTTAAAACTGTTAGTCATAATTAATATTGTTAAGGGAAGTGAAAACGCTTTGGATTGTGATTTCTTGGTTTTGGCACTAACACTACAGGATATACAATAGTAGTATGGTTTGGATTTGGTGTTACCAATTATGGAGTTTGTATAGAGGAAAAAGCTGATAGATTAATGTAGAAGAGGGATTTTAAGGGATATCTTGGCAAGGGTTAATGCTAAGTTTACACCTGAGTTGGGAAGTCCTTTAAAATATTTTTCTTGAAATCAACCTATGTCTGCCAGTGAGCCTAATGAAACATCTGGGCATAGGCTATACTGAACAAGAATTGATGGCTTTTAGTTAGTCAGATAGTAACTGATCTAACTTACTCTTTACCATTCTATCATTTGCATAGTGTGTTAGTCTACGGACATCTGGTTTAGAGAACAGCGAGCAAACGTGAATCTAATACATTTTTGTTAGAGGTAACACCTGCCACTAAGCTGGAAACCCTGTCAAGAAGGCACTTTTAATGAGTCTATCTGAACACAAGCAGTATTTATACTGAAATCATTGGTTCTCACACAACCAGAGGTTAAATGCAACCGAAATGATTAAGTGTCTTCCTTTACACTTAATCCCTTCAAAAGTATGAGTGCTGTATTGTTTGAAAGAAAATTTGGGTTAATACTATTGGGTAAAGTTAATACGGTTAGGCTTAATATTAGTACTGTTAGGCTAAACTTTGTACTGTTGGGCTACCGTTAGTGCTGTTTGGGGAATAACAGATTTTTCTTAATTAAATATAGTAATTGAGATAATTCCGCTAATTACTTTACTTATAGGTTTCCTTAATTTGGATAATTCAAGATCTTTCTTTACAACATAAGATTTTTTTAAGATAAAGAACTGATTTTATTCAGACGGTCCAATCAAAACCTTTAAGTGCTATCTATATAATCTCAATTGACTTTTCCAAACACACATACTCTCATAAACGAACATAACCCAAAACCCTAATCGAACTTTTCTCAATCAACAATGGCGAATTTGGAATTCTGTCGAACATACAACATGGTCGCCTACTTAAAGAAACCAGAGGGAAGTGAAGGATTTCACCAAATAGTGGATTTTCTTAATGCTAGTCACATAAGGTATGCTCTTACTAAAAATCCCACTATCTATGTTTCTCTCATCAAACAGTTTTGGCAAACTGCTACTGCCAGAACACTTGATAATGGAGAAATAGAATTAACTGCTACAATAGATGGCACAGTTAAGACTGTTACTGAGGCATCTGTTAGGAGGCATCTCCAATTAGCAGATGCTAATGGTATTAGTTCTTTGCCAACTACTAGAATCTTTGAACAACTTTCTTTAATGGGGTATGTGTCAACTTCTGACAAATTAAGCTTTCAAAAGGACACTTTTCCCCTCAATGGATATTTCTCATCCATACTATCCTACATTGTCTAAGTCCTAAGAAAACCTCTTGGGAACAATTCAGTAGCAATATAGCAACTGCTATTATTTGCTTGGCCACTAATAAGAAATTTAATTTTTCTAAACTGATTTTTGATGGTATGGTGAAAAACTTGGATAGTAAACACAAATTTTTAATGTATCTAAGATTTATTCAAGTGTTTTTGAACAAGCACAAGAGACTGCTTCAACCTCATACAAGACTTTATATTTCTCCTACCCACACTCAAAAACTTTTTAGCAATATGAAAAGGGCTTCTAAGGGTTATACTGGGGAAAACATTCCATTGTTTCCTGCAATGATTGTTCAGGGTGAAGGATCAACACACCCAGTTGAGTCCCATCACATACCTATCAGTGCTCCATTAACCTCACAACCACTAGTTTCACCAACCTCTAGGAGAACAACCAGACAGGAATCTGTGGTTCCTCAGCCCAGATCTCCTACTCAGACCCCTATAGCAGATGAGGCTGCTTCCACAGGTGTGGATGTCAGATTTGGAGGGGCTACCACTACTGTCACTGGTTTTAGAGCAGTACAGGTTAGTGGGTAACTTGATAAGACCCCATACATTGCCTATGATTCACTCTCAAGATTGTCACACTTGGAAGTGATGAGGGCAGTATGACACAACAAGAATTGATGGTTTTCTGTACAACATTGTCAAAGAAAGTGGAGAGCTTGGAGACAGACTTAAAGCAGACCAAGCAAATATATGGTGCTGCTTATACTAAGATTATCAAGAAGGTGAAAAAGTTGGAGAAAATAGTTAAGTCCAGCCAAGCTAGAAGAAGGGCAAGAATTGTTGTCTCTGATGATGAAGATGATTTGGAGGATCCTTCCAAACAGGGGAGGAAGATAGCTGAAATTGATCAAGATCCTGGCATTTCATTGGTACAACATGATGCAGAGATTCAGGGGAGGTATGGGCATGATATGGAGTTTAACTTTGATTTTGATGCTGCTAAGGAAGTTTCTACTATTGAGAAAGATGTTAGTACTGCTGAGCCAGTTTCTACTGTTGGTGCAGCAGTTACTACTGCTAGTGTGGTTGTTACTTTACCAGTCTACAAGTAATACAATGGTTCTCTGGCTGATGAAAATTACTATGGCTGAGACATGGGGTATTCTCAGGAAGATTACAGTAAAGACAAAGGTTAAGGTAAAATGCTGAATCTGGCAACTGTACCTTACCATGACAAAGTTTGTCACTAGCAAAGAAAAAGAAAAGCTTGATTTTTCGACACAGCTGTGAGATTGCAAGCTGGAATGAGAGAGGGGACAGAGGATTGACAGTGGTCCATGAAGCAAGCTAGCTTTTTAATGTTAAAGAATAGGACGAATACAAGTAGAGTTGAATGCTGATAAAAAAGTAGTGCAGATGTTACAAGCAATTAATGGATTGTAGAGCTTATCAATCAGAGAAAGAGGTATTTTGCTACACAAAGAGCTGAAGAAAGGAGGAACAAGCCACCCATACAGGCTCAACAGAGGACCTATATGTCTAATTATATCAAGCACATGGGAGGTTATTACCACTTATTGCAGACAGTGAGAGGTTATTCCTTTAATGAGATCAAGATTAAGGTAAACACTTTTGTTCCAATAGAGAGTGAAGTTGACAGAGCAGTTCCTGAGTTAGCAGCTGGAAGTTCAAAAAAGGACGCAGAAGAAGAACTTGATCAAGAAAGTTCTAAGAGGCAAAAGACTGGTAAAAGCTCAGAACTAGCTGAAGAACCAAGAGATAAAGAAGCTGATGAACTGTCACAAGAAGAGCTACAATAAATGATGATAATAGTTCCAGAGCAAGGGATGAATGTTGAAGCCTTACAAACTAAGTATCTAATAATTGACTGGGAGATTTACACTAAAGGCACTAGAAGTATCTGGAATGTCATCGGAGTTGATATCTTATCTAAGGTACATCACTTCTTTAATGATATGCTGAAATCCTTTGACAGGGATGACTTAGTGAGGCTGTGGAGTCTGGTTAAAGAGAAGTTCAATTTAACAGAACCAACATATGACAAAGAAAGAGAAATATGGGTTGAGTTGAAGAGATTATTTAAACCAGATACAGATGATGATTATGGAAGCTTCAAAAGCATATTCATGATTTAACTTGGAAGCTATATGATTCATGTAGAGTGCATCATGTGTCTATAGAGAAGGGAATAGACATCTACATGCTGGTAGAAAAGGAGTATCCATTGTCAGGGAATTTACATAGATGCTGGTTGCAAGCTCTTGGTGGATAAGATAATAAAGCTGTTCCAGAGAACTTCTTAGGAAGATATTCATGCAGGCTGAAAGACCAAGAAGATGAAGTGTTTGGAAGAATCCTCTTAGAGAACAAGGTTTAATTCAAGAAACTTGATGATTTAGAGGTAAATCATAAGTTTAGGGGAGGATTATTGGGAATTAAAAGTCTTCATACTTAGTACTGCCAAGCCAAGAGTTAGTACTGCTCAAGTTACAACTGCCAATTACTAAACCAGAGTTAGTATTGCTTAAGAATAAGTTAGTTCTGCCTCTACTAACATAAGATGCTGGATGAGATTAACACTGCTAAAGTGATAAATACGTGTCAAGGTGGATTTATTGACGTTTATTTCGTGTGTATCTTAATATAGTTAGAAAGATACGTATAAGATTAGAATTATAGAAGATTTGTAGTTATCTTGTAAAGGACTCCTTAGTGTATAAAAGGAGATCCTAGGTTATGGTGTTACATAGACGTTTTTGATATATAGCTTCAAGGTTGTAAACCCTATGCTACTCAACAACAGTACTGCCGTTTTTTCTGAGAGAGATATAATGATATTGAAGTTTTTCAATAATTTCATTGTTCATACAGTTTACTGTTTTATTAATATTCTTCTTGTAACACCCCGCAAAATCAGACTAGCAGCGGAAAGGTATCATTGGGGTGCCACGTCATGGGAAAAACGTGCAGTCATGGAAACGACCCTCAAAAGAGGAAGTTTTAAAAATGTATTTCAATATTTCACATTCAACACATTAATAACATCAGAGTTTGCAACAGGTCCCAACAATTTTAAAATATGACACAGCATTTCAAACATGCTATATAGATTAGATAAAAATTTCATCAATGTAAATAAGAAAAAGAATTTACATGCACAGATTTTCAAAGAAGTTTTTAGATCAAATGTATAACAATGTAGAGTATCCTCGATTAAATATTCCGTGCGGCTTCCCTGCCGAGCGAAATGTACCTGAAATTAAGATTAAACATGCAAACGTCAACCAATAAATGTTGGTAAAATTAATAGGTTTTATGTAAAAAACAGTATTTAAATAAATCAAGTAATATTTCACTAAGAAAAGTAGCATTACAACATTTCAAAGTATTATTTCTGAAATCCAAGTAGTGATTCAATAAATTAAGAAATGTTTAGTAGTGGACCACAAGATTCAAGTAATAGTAGACTAAGAACACATTCAATAGGTCCAAAAAACATATATTATTGCACTAAGCTCATGACCCGAAACCTTAACAAGTTTGTGCCCTAAATGTATAGGATGCTTGCCCACATCCTAAAAGTACTCCTAATGTTAAATGCACCAGGATCAACTTGTGACCCCAAAGAAAGGTGGGGATTGTCAGTCTTGATAGATCTACCCATAACATTTGCGCTTACTACAATAACAATTAATGGTTATGATAAGTAGGGACTTAATGGCAAGAAGGTAACTTATGCAATAATATTCAGGCATTAATCTGGATAGCATACAATTTGTAAACACTTGTGTCCAAAAGTAAAACAAGTAACGTGTTCAAAACTTACGGCCACCATTTATCAAACATGTATCAAAATCATGTTATAAGCAAGCCAAAGCTTTAGTGAAAACCATTCATGTAACGCTTAAGTAGTAAAAAGAAACATTTTACATAGTAAAACAAGCATGTATTCTCACCCCGAAAATAGTTACGAAAACCATTAAAAGAGCAAAGGTGGGGCTATGAACTCACCGCGTATAGAAGAGACGAGAGCAATCAAGAAATCAAAAACCAACGAGAAGATTCTAAGTAATTAGCCCGTACCTACATCATAAGTCGCGACATAATATTATAAAGTATTCCAAGAATTATGCATATTTATTCAATAACAAGTTTACAAAAATGCAAGACATGTGCAACACCGAGTCGGGTCAAAACTAAAGTATTTTTCTAATCCATATGGATGTATAACCTGTAGACATACTTCATTATGCATCTACTAAATCTCGGCCCTTAATCCTTATCGTAACCACACATGATCACACTTTTTGCTTTTCCAATCCTAGACGTAAAAGTCTATTTTCTGGTTTGGGTCAGATTCATGAGAGCATTGCTCTCAAACAATTAAGGCTATGAATATGAGGTTTGAACCTATGTAAAGCCCTTGGAGTCTAATTTCCAGAACACTAATCCAATCTTTCCAATTGTTTACCATTTAAGAGAAAAGTTCATTTTACTAACTGAAACTCAAAACAGAAAACTTATTTTTCAGATTTTAGTCAACTTCACGTTATCATATCTCTTAATCTATAGAAGATAAAAAAATGAGGCTTTCACCTCTGGAAATCCACTTAAGTCTACTTTTCAAAACATTTGGCCAATCAATTATACCATTCACCAATCCATGGGAAATGGATTTTTATCAACTGAAGGTCAAACCAGAAAGTTGGCTGAACTTCTATTTCTTACGAAAAAGTGCATAATTCTTAATCTACAATAGCAATGGATGCGAGGCCAAAATCTAAAGCTTTCCTAAGATATCTAGTACTGATTCATGCTTTAAAACCCAAACCTTTAGTTCAAAATTTTAGATATTAACACGTTTTATATTCAAAGGTCCAGATTTGACTTATGATCGTAATTCGACCATAACTCCTTCATCTGGAGGAGTTGGTTGAGTATCCAATTCACCACATGACCCCCAAAGAGTCTATTTTCCAAATATCAAATAATATCAGTAGGCACAAGCCAAAAGTTTTGAGAAAATGGGGCGACAACCTGCTGTCCCCAAAACAGTCCGCAAAATCTACTCCTAACTCCATCACAAACACTTTCAAATCCCCAATTAACTCATCACAAGGCCACTAATCATCAAAGGGAATCATCTAACACCTATTTTACATCACTTATACCACTTAATCAAGATCAACCATAATCATGACTTGCATGTGCATAAAAACCAATAATCAAGGAAAGTATTTTTAACTTACAATGGGATGGTTTAGAGGATTAAACACAAACTCTAGAGTGGTGTGTAGGGGCTGCCGAAAACACACAAGATCAAACCAAGAGAACCCCTAACTTTTAGTTATCCAATAACTTGCAAAAACCCTTGATTATTCAATTGAACCTAATTTGATTATAACCCTAAAAATTAAAATCTTCAAAATCAAAAATTTAAGAAAAACCAATTGCATGTGGTTTGATCTTTAAAAGGATGATGGGGGTTTAGGTAGGAATGATTTGAGATTAGATTGGAAGAGATTTAATGATTGTTGATGGTGGTTTTGGTATTTTTTTGTGTGTGGGTGTCGAACAGAGAACAAGAAGAGGAGAGGGAAACTATTTTTTTTTTTGTGATCTTTGTATGTGTGTTTGGCTTGGCTTATACATAAAAAGAGGAGTGGGCTTCCTTTTTATAACAATTTTTATTAAAGTAAACTTGGGCTTGGGTCATGGGTTGGATAAAAAAAATATAAGGGTGTGTTTGTTGTCCTTGGGCCGCCGGCCTTAAAGAGGGAGAGGGGGATTTCATGGGCTAAATTTTACTTAACTAATGATACTTATTAATCTCAGGCCCTATTACCTATTCTAGTCCGACACTTTTTCCTACATTGCAAAATTTAGCTCGGTTGCACATGTAAACTTTAAAAATCAAATTTTCATAAACTAAAATAAAGATATAATTGGCATTCGATGCCAAAATACAGAGTCGTTGATTTCTCGCTTTCTCAAAGATGGTTAAATTTTAACGCATAGCACTTTTATTCAAATTCGACGATTTTCTCCAAAATCGATAAAAGAACAAAATAGAAAATTTTCTATAATTTAGAAAATAAATATATAAGTCAAAATAAATAATGACCTTAAATTCGGGTTCTTACCGAGAGAGTCGTAACTGATAAACCACAAACAAACATAACAATAACCAACCTAATCCAACCGCAATCACACGTCTATCCCCTAGCTGTGGACATAGCCAGGTATTCGTACTTCTCAAGGAAG
Source organism: Tanacetum coccineum (assembly GCA_026074375.1). Classification (NCBI taxonomy): domain Eukaryota; kingdom Viridiplantae; phylum Streptophyta; class Magnoliopsida; order Asterales; family Asteraceae; genus Tanacetum; species Tanacetum coccineum. The sequence continues at coordinate 30,599 of BQNB010041845.1, forward strand.
CAGATCAAGTTTTATCCATAGTGTCAAGTAGGGAATCAACTCATAACCCAGATATATAACTTAACGATATACAAGACATTGGCTGCAATGAAATTGCCCTGCCAAGTACTTCTCCATCCTCTAAGATATAAAGGACATGGCTGCAATTAAATTGCCCCACCAAGATACAGATATAACCGCCATGACTACAATAAAATTACCCAGCGAAGATACAGATATACACGCGATGGCTGTAATAAAAATGCCCCGCCAAGATACAGGAATTATATGTAACACCAAAGGGGCTAAATATAACCGTCATGGCTGCAATTATATTGCCTCACCAATAACCAACCAAATCCAACAGTAATCACAAGTCTATCCCCTAGCTGTAGACAGAGCAGGTATTCGTACTTCTCAAGGAAGCAGATCATGGTTTATCCACAGTGTCAGGCAGGGAATCAACTCGTTAATTCAGTGATTTAAAGGAAGAAGATGAATTACAAAGCAGAAACTTATGAGGTCCACCAAGTACCAAAAAAAACCACCAACCATAGTCACCACAACAAGTTCTTAAGAGACACGGGTTGGTCGTGTATAAACCAACCATGTCTCGGTCCACAACAACTTCTCGCGTACTAGAGTCTAAAGACGAAGGCTGGTCGTGTATAAACCAACCATGTCTTGGTCCACAATCAACACCACATAATCTCAAGTACTTCGTACTATAGTAAATAAACACAGGTTGGTCGTATATTTAGACAAACAAAAAGTTCTTTCCAAACTTGTTTTTAATAGACATATAGACTCATAGGTTGGTCGTATATTTAGACAAACAAAAAGTGCTTTCTAAAAATATTTTTTATAGACTTACAGACTCCACTTAGTATAACAATACTAATAGAATAATAGACTACACTACCCATATAGACTATATTAAGCGACATATTTTTTTAGAGAAAGGAAGTTTTTATGCCACTAATTTGATTGTTTTGATAGAATGACGCTCGAATATTTTTTTTATAGACTTAACAAAAATATCAAACTAAACCACAAATCAGAGTCACCACAACAAGTTCTCAAGAGACACGGGTTGATCGTGTATAAACCAACCATGTCTCAGTCCACAACAACTACTCGCGTACTAGAGTCTAGAGATGAAGGTTGGTCGTGTATAAACCAACCATGTCTTGGTCCTCTACGAACGAAAGAGTCGCAACTCATAAACCACAAACAAACATAACAATAACCAACCAAATCCAACCGCAATCACAGTCACCACGACAAGTTCTCAAGAGACACGGGTTGGTCGTGTATAAACCAACCATGTCTCGGTCTACGCAACATCATTCAATTGGTCGTGTAAAAACCATTCATGTCTCGGTCCACAATGAGGTCCGCCAAGTATCAAACAAAACCACAAATCACAGTCACCACAACAAATTCTCAAAAGACACAGGTTGGTCATGTATAAACCAACCATGTCTCAGTCTACAAACAACACCACATACTCTCAAGTACTTCGTACTAGAGTAACTAAACACAGGTTGGTCATGTATTGAGACAAACAAAAAGTGCTTTCCAAAAATATTTTTTATAGACTTACAAACTCGACTTAGTATGATGATACTCATAGAATAATAGACTACACTACCCAGATAGACTATTTTAAGTGACATATTTTGTTAGAGAAAGGAAGTTTTTATGCGACTAATTTGATTTTTTGATAGAATGGCGCTTGAATATTTTATTATAGACTTAACAAAAATATCAAACTAAACCACCAATCAGAGTCACCACAACAAGTTCTCAAGAGACACGGGTTGGTCGTGTATAAACCAACCATGTCTCAGTCTACAACAACTTCTCGCGTACTAGAGTCTAGAGACGAAGGTTGGTCGTGTATAAACCAACAATGTCTCGGTCCTCTACGAACGAGAGAGTCGCAACTGATAAACCACAAACAAACATAAAAATAACCAACCAAATCCAACCACAATCACAAGTCTATCCCTTAGCTATGGACAGAGCCAGGTATTCGTACTTCTCAAGGAAGTAGATCAAGGTTTATCCACAGTGTCAAGCAGGGAATCAACTCATAACCCGGATATATAACTTAACGATTTACAAGACATTGGCTGTAATAAATTGCCCCTCTAAGTACTTCCCCGTCCTCTAAGATATAACGGACATGGCTACAATTAAATTACCCCGCCAAGATACAAATATAACTGTAAACATATCAAAAACCAGCTAAAATACAAGTGAAATCACAGCCGACACATGTGCAAGGGTGCATGGTAGGGTCATCTGAAATTGGCATTCTGGCACATTAGGCCAAACGTATTAATGGTGATTACAAACAAGGATTTGAAAAGGGCAGAGGGTTTAAAATTGTCAAACGAATCCTTGGCACAAAATTTCAAATAGTTGTTGCTAAACCCAAGGTTACTATGAAAATTTAGTTACTACTAACTTATTGAAAACCAACGGGTACTAGTGCAAATTTAACCTAGTGCAAATAAAAAGTGATGTTATGTAACCAATGTCCAAAGTCATTATCATGTTTTAGTTAGCGAAATGTATTCAACACATTCTCACAAAACTAAATAAACAAAACTTTTTAGTGGTTCTGTTTAAGTAACTGTATACTTGTTAATGATAACAGCAAACATATCAATAACAAGATCGTGGAAAACTAAAATCACAACCGACACATGTTGATCGTGCATAAACCAACCATGTCTTGGTCCACTAGGATGGCCACAACAACTTCTCGCGTACTAAAGTCTAGAGACGAAGGATGGTTGTATAATAACAAGCCATGTCTCGGTCCTCTACGAATGAGAGAGTCGCAACTGATAAACCACAAACAAACAAAACAATAACCAACCAAATCTAACCGCAATCACAAGTCTATCCCCTAGTTGTGAACAGAGCCAGGTATTCGTACTTCTCAAGGAAGCAGATCAAGGTTTATCCAGAGTGTTAGGCAGTGAATCAACTCGTTAATTCAGTGATTTAAAGGAAGAAGATGAGTTACACAACGGAAACATATGAGGTCCGCCAAGTACCAAACAAAGCCACCAACCACAGTCACCACAACAAGTTCTCAAGAGACACGGGTTGGTCGTGTATAAACCAACCATGTCTCGGTGCACAACAACTTCTCGCGTATTAGAGTCTAGAGACGAAGGCTGGTCGTGTATAAACGAACCATGTCTCGGTCCACAATCAACACCACATAATCTCAAGTACTTCGTACTAGAGTAAATAAACACAGGTTGGTCGTGTATTTAGACAAACAAAAAGTGCTTTCCAAATTTTTTTTTAATAGACTTATAGACTCATAGGTTGGTCGTGTATTTAGACAAACAAAAAGTGCTTTCCAAAAATATTTTTTATAGACTTACATACTCGACTTAGTATGACAATACTCATAGAATAATAGACTACACTACTCAGATAGACTATTTTAAGCGACACATTTTGTTAGAGAAGGAAGTTTTTATGCGACTAATTTGATTTTTTTGATAGAATGACGCTTGGATATTTTTTTATAGACTTAACAAAAATATCAAACTAAACTACCAATCAGAGTCACCACAACAAGTTCTCAAGAGACACAGGTTACTCGTGTATAAACCAACCATGTCTCGGTACACAACAACTACTCGCGTACTAGAGTCTAGAGACGAGGTTGGTCGTGTATAAACCAATCACGTCTCGGTCCTCTACGAACGAGAGAGTCGCAACTGATAAACCATAAACAAATATAACAATAACCAACCAAATCCAACCGCAATCACAAGTCTATCCCCTAGCTGTGGACAGAGCCAGGTATTCGTACTTCTCAAGGAAGCAGGTTAGGGTTTATCCACAGTGTCAAACAGGGAATCAACTCATAACCCGGATATATAACTTAACGATATACAAGACATTGGTTGCAATGAAATTGCCCCTCAAGTACTTCTCCATACTCTAAGATATAATGGACATGGCTGCAATTAAATTGCCCCGCCAAGATACAGATATAACTGCCATGGCTGCAATAAAATTACCCCGCCAAGATACAGATATACACGCGATGGCTGCAATAAAAATGCCTCACCAAGATACAGGAATTAAATGTAACACCAAAGGGGCTAAATATAACCGTCATGGCTGCAATTAAATTGCCCCACCAATAACCAACCAAATCTAACTGCAATTACAATTCTATCCCCTAGTTGTGGACAAAGCCAGGTATTCGTACTTCTTAAGGAAGCAAATCAAGGTTTATCCATAGTGTCAGGCAGGGAATCAACTCGTTAATTCAGTGATTTAAAGGAAGAAGATGAGTTACACAGCGGAAACATATGAGGTCCGCCAAGTACCAAACAAAACCACCAACCACAGTCACCACAACAAGTTCTCAAGAGACACGGGTTGGTCGTGTATAAAACCAACCATGTCTCGGTCCACAACAACTTCTGGCAGACTAGAGTCTAGAGACAAAGGCTAGTCATGTATAAACCAACCATGTCTCGTTCCTCTACGAACGAGAGAGTCTCAACTAATAAACCACAAACAAACATAACAATTACTAACCAAATCCAACCACAATCACAAGTCTATCCCCTATTTGTGGACAGAGCGAAGTATTCGTACTTCTCAAGGAAGCAGATCAAGGTGTTATCCACAGTGTCAAGCATGGAAACAATTCATGACCCCAAAAATAATCTTAACAGATATACAAGTCTATTAAAACTTTTTTGTTAAACCAATTCTATTTGTCTATAGACCGTAATAATCATCTTTTTTGTCTAATCTCACCAACTTCCCTCTTAGAGAATTACCGGAATAGACAAAATAGACAGTAACGACCATCCAAAATTATCAACATACTGCATATTGACACATACTGTAATGGACAGTAACGACCAACCAAAATGATCAACATACTGCATAAGGAAATGTGTTGACGTATGCAAGAAATTTGGCTACAAATAAGGTCATATAAAACTTTTAGTCCTAAACCTTAAACGTCAAACCAAAACTTGTCCAGCGTGCAATACTGCAAGCCATTACAATGTTGCAAAACAATTGCTGCGTATTGTTGCAAAGTAGCGAGGCTCAGATCTACAAATACAGTAGCACCACACAAAACCTGCCATAGCTGCAACCACCATCAAGACGTGGCTGCCCGGCAAAAAAACAGGTTATTGTGCACCACAACATTTGCAGAATAATGTCATCATCGCCATCATTTAGTGTACACCAAAGGGGGTAAATACAACTTGTTAAACAAATTTCCAGTAGCGACCGTCAAAAAATTACCATCAGACATCACATTTTACAAATCTAAGTAAGGAAAGATGTTGACGCATGAAAGGAGAAGTTTGGCCACGAATAAGGTTAGATAAAACTTTTTAGCTAAACCTCTTCGTGGCCAAACTTCCCTCCCGGGCATCAAACAAAAGTTATAATTGAGGCAATACTGGAACCGTTACAATGTTGCAAAACAATTGCTGCGTATTGTTGCAAAGTCATAAGGCTCAGATCTGCAAATGCAGGAGCAACACCAATACATCCATGGCTGCAACCAACGACAAGACAAGCTAGCCCAGCCAAGAAACAGGTAATTGTGCACCACAAAGCAAATTTAAAGAATAATATCATCATCGCCATTATTTATTGTACACCAAAGGGGCTAAGTACAACCAGATTAATAAAATAGACAGTAACGACCATCCAAAAATGATCAACATACTGCATATTCTACGCATTGGCTGCAATGAAATTGCCACGCCAAGTACTTCTTTGTCGTCTAAGATACAACGGACAAGGCTGTAAATAAATTCCCCCAACACCAGATACAGATATAACCGTAATGGGTACAATAAAATTACCCCGCCAAGCTACAAATATAAATGCAATGGCTGTAATAAAAATGCCCAGCCAAGATACGGAAATAATATGTAACACCAAATGGTGTAAAATTAGAAGTAACTAAATTGTCCATAGTAACCCTTGGGTTACAGGAACAACAATTTGAAATTTTGTGGCCATGATTCGTTTGACAATTTGGAACCCTCTACCTCTTTCAACTCCTTCTATCTAATCACCATTAATACATTTTTTCACCTTTGTCCTTTTACATGTCTCATTAGTTTATACTTTATCAATATAAGGATCAATTCTGCTCTTTTTATTTTTTATGTCTGAAAAGGTGGAAAAATATATTTGATATAACCGTCATGGCTGCAATGAAATTGCCTCGCCAAGTACTTCTTCATCCTATAAGATATAAAGGGCATGGCTGCAAATAAATTGCCCTGCAAAGATACAGATATAACCGCCATGGCTGCAATAAAATTACCCCGCCAAGATACAGATATACACGCGATGGCTGCAATAAAAATGCCTCGCCAAGATACGGGAATTATATGTAACACCAAAGGGGCTAAATATAACCGTCATGGCTGCAATTAAATTGCCCCACCAATAACCAACCAAATCTAACCACAATTACAAGTCTATCCCCTAGCTGTGGACAGAGGTAGGTAGTCATACTTCTCAAGGAAGCGGATCAAGGTTTATCCACAGTGTCAAGTAGGAAATTAACTCATAACCCGGATATATAACTTAACGATATACAAGACACTGGCTGTAATGAAATTGCCCCACCAAGTACTTCTCCATCTCTAAGATATAACGGACATGGCTGCAATTAAATTGCCTCGCCAAGATACAGATATAACCACCATGGCTGCAATAAAATTACCCCGCCAAGATACAGATATACAGGCGATGGCTGCAATAAAAATGCCCCGCCAAGATACAGATATGCACGCGATGGCTGCAATAAAAATGCCCTGCCAAGATATGAAAATTATACGTAACACCAAAGGGGCTAAATATAACCGTCATGGCTGCAATTAAATTGCCCCACCAATAACCAACCAAATCCAACCGCAATCACAAGTCTATCCCCTAGCTGTGGACAGAGCCAGGTATTTGTACTTCTTAAGGAAGCAGATCAAGGTTTATCTACAGTGTCGGGTAGGGAATCAACTCGTTAATTCAGTGATTTAAAAGAAGAAGATGAGTTACACAGTAGAAAGATATGAGGTCCGCCAAGTACCAAACAAAACCACCAACCACAGTTACCACAACAAGTTCTCTAGAGACACGGGTTGGTCGTGTATAAACCAACCATGTCTCAGTCCACAACAACTTCTCGCGTACTGGATTCTAGAGACTAAGGTTGGTCGTGTATAAACCAACCATGTCTCGTCCTCTAGGAATGAGAGAGTCACAACTGATAAACCACAAACAAACATAACAATTACCAACCAAATCCAACCGCAATTACAATCACCACAACAAGTTCTCAAGAGACACGGGTTGGTCGTCTATAAACCAACCATGTCTCGGTCCACGCAACATCGTTCACTTGGTCGTGTGAAAACCAAGCATGTCTCGGTCCTCAATGAGGTCCACCAAGTATCAAACAAGACCACAAATCACAGTCACCACAACAAATTCTCAAGAGATACAGGTTGGTCGTGTATAAACCAACCATGTCTCGGTCCATAAAAAACATCACATACTCTCAAGTACTTCATACTAGAGTATCTAAACACAGGTTGGTCATGTATTTAGACAAACAAAAATGCTTTCCAAAATTGTTTTTAATAGACTTAGACTCATAGGTTGGGCGTATATTAAGATAAACAAAAAGTGCTTTCAAAAAATATTTTTTATAGACTTACATACTCGACTTAGTATGACAATACTCATAGAATAATAGACTACACTACCCAGATAGACTATTTTAAGGGACACATTTTGTTAGAGAAAAGAAGTTTTTATGCGACTAATTTGATTTTTTGATAGAATGACGCTTGAATATTTTTTATAGACTTAACAAAAATGTCAAACTAAACCACCAATCAGAGTCACCACAACAAGTTCTCAAGAGACACGGGTTGGTCGTGTATAAACCAACCATGTATCGGTCCACAACAACTTCGCTCGTACAAGAGTCTAGAGACGAAGGCTGGTCATGTATAAACCAACCATGTCTCGGTCCTCTATGAACGAGAGAGTCGCAATTGATAAACCATAAATAAACATAACAATAACCAACCAAATCCAACCGCAATCACAAGTCTATACCCTAGCTGTGGACAGAGCCAGGTATTCGTACTTCTCAAGGAAGCAGATCAAGGTTTATCCACAATGTTAGGCAGGGAATCAACTCGTTAATTCAGTGATTTAAAGGAAGAAGATGAGTTACATAAAAGAAACATATTAAGTCCGCCAAGTACCAAACAAAACCACCAACCACAGTCACCATAACAAGTTCTTAAGAGACACGGGTTGGTCGTGTATAAACCAACCAAGTCTCAGTCCACAACAACTTCTCGGGTACTAGAGTCTAGAGACGAAGGCTGGTCATGTATAAATAACCATGTCTCGGTCCTCTACGAATGAGAGAGTCACAACTGATAAACCACAAACAAACATAACAATTACCAACCGTAATCACAGTCACCACAACAAGTTCTTAAGAGATACGGGTTGGTCGTGTATAAACCAACCATGTCTCGGTCCACGCAACATCGTTTAATTGGTCGTGTGAAAACTAAGCACGTTTCGGTCCTCAATGAGGTCCACCAAGTATCAAACAAAACCACAAATCACAGTCACCAAAATAAATTCTCAAGAGACACAGGTTGGTCGTGTATAAACCAACCATGTCTCGATCCACAAACAACACCACATACTCTTAAGTACTTTGTACTAGAGTAACTAATCACAAGTTGGTCGTGTATTTGGACAAACAAAAAGTGCTTTCCAAAAATATTTTTATAGACTTACAAACTCGACTTAGTATGACAATACTCACAGAATAATAGACTACACTACCCAGATAGACTATTTTAAGCGACACATTTTGTTAGAGAAAGGAAGTTTTTATGCGACTAATTCGATTTTTTGATAGAATGACGCTTGAATATTTTTTTATAGACTTAACAAAAATACCAAACTAAACCACCAATCAGAGTCACCATAACAAGTTCTCAAGAGACACGGGTTGGTCGTGTATAAACCAACCATGTCTTGGTCTACAACAACTTCTCGCGTACTAGAGTCTAGAGATGAAGGCTGGTTGTGTATAAACCAACCATGTCTTGGTCCTCTACGAACGAGAGAGTCACAACTGATAAACCACAAACAAACATAACAATAACCAACTAGATCCAACCGCAATCACAAGTCTATACATTAGCTGTGGACAGAACCAGGTATTCATACTTCTCAAGGAAGTAGATCAAGGTTTATCCATGGTGTCAAGTAGGGAACCAACTCATAACACGGATATATAACTTAACGATATACAAGACACCGGCAGCAATGAAATTGCCCCGCCAAGTACTTCTCCATCCTCTAAGATATAACAGACATGGCTGCAATTAAATTGCCCTGCCAAGATACAGATATAACCGCCATGGCTGCATTAAAATTACCCCGCCAAGATACAGATATACACGCAATGGCTGCAATAAAAATGCCCTGCCAAGATACGGAAATTATATGTAACACCAAAGGGGCTAAATATAACCGTCATGGCTGCAATTAAATTGCCCCACCAATAACCAACCAAATCCAACCGCATCCCGAAAACTATCCCCGTAAACCACTCAAAAACCTACAGGACCTGTTAAAACACACCATAACCTTTGCCACTTTAAGAAAATATTGTAATAGAATTTATACATTTTGGTTTTTCTAAACAAGGGCATTTTTTGCTTGGAAATTTTAAAACTTGAATTGAGAAACGCAGTTATATTAAGGTGCCCGACCAACACTTCCATATAAGGAGTCAAAACTTCAACATAAGCAGTCATAATAAAGTAATCTACGCATAGATAATCTGCACAAGCCAACACTTCCACATAAGCAGTGATAATAAGTAATCTAATAAAAAAATAAGCTGCCCAGAAACACTTCCACATAAGCGGTTATAATAAGCAATATACGCATAAATAAGCTGCCCAAGTAACACTTCCACATAAGCACCAGGCTTAAACAACAATTATACTAAAGACATAAACAAGTTAACTAACTCATATTTCACATAAACCCATAAAAGACAAACCCTGCCATGAAAAACGAATAAAAAGCAACTCATAAACACTAACAAATGTACACATAAGCAGTTAAATTAAACAAATAATAAGAACCACTACCCAATACACAAAGAAAATTTATAACCCAAAAAATCCCTAAAGATACACCCTAAACCTAAAGATATAACTATCATGGCTGCAATTAAATTACCCCACCAATAATCTAACCCTAAAGAAAGACGAGTTTACACAACAGAAAAAATGAGGTTCCTCCAAAGTACCAAACTAAACTCACCAACCATAGTCACCATAACAAGTTCTCAAGAGACACGGGTTGTGTGTATAAACCAACCATGTCTTGGTCCACGCAACATCGTTTACTTGGTCATGTAAAAACCAAGCACGTCTCAGTCCTCAATGAGGTCCGCCAAGTATCAAACTAAACCACTAATCACAGTCACCATAACAAGTCCTCAAGAGACACGGGTTGATCGTGTAAAAACCAACCATGTCTCGGTCCACAAAAACTTCTCGCATACTAGAGTCTAGAGACGAAGGTTGGTCGTGTATAAACCAACCATGTCTCGGTCCTCTACGAACGAGAGAGTCACAACTGATAAACCACAAACAAACATAACAATAACCAACCGCAATCACAAGTCTATCCCCTAGCCGTGGACAGAGCCAGGTATTCGTACTTCTCAAGGAAGCAGATCAAGGTTTATCCATAGTGTCAAGCAGGGAATCAACTCATAACCCAGATATAACTTAACGATATACAAGACATTGGCTGCAATGAAATTGCCCCACCAAGTACTTCTCCGTCCTATAAGATATAACGGACATGGCTGCAATTAAATTGCCCCGCCAAGATACAGATATAACCGCCATGGCTTCAATAGAATTACCCCGCCAAGATTCAGATATACACGCAATGGCTGCAATAAAAATGCCCTGCCAAGATACGGGAATTATATGTAATACCAAAGGGGCTAAATACAACTTGTTAAATCAAATTTCCAGTAGCGACCGAGGGAAATCAGTTGAATACTAATTGAAATCAGTTGTTGAAGAAAAGGATACCAGTTTCGGGTGACATTTTGAATACTGATTGAGATCAGTGGTCCCTTCTCTAAAGTTCTAATCAATATTCTGAATGTCTGCTCCTTCGACAAGACGTGACTGATCCCAACCGGTATCCAAAATGTCACCCGATGATGAGGCCCTTGGTGATTTGACAAAAGCCGAATGTGGTTGTTTTTTAGTGGTTCTATTAAATTAAAGCAAAAACGTAACTGATAAAAAACACTTGATCTATAGAAACCCTAGATCTAATAAAATTAAAACCTCACCATCTATTTCAGTACATCCCACTCTCAGAAACCCAACCAAACCACCAATCAACAAAGTACCGCTCTCTAGTAAAAATGGAGTAGGGAGTGGTATAGTAAACATCGGCGGAAGAGAAGATGGAAATGGAAGAGAGACAAGAAAAAGTAAATATGAAGTATCGAGAGTATCGCCGAAGAGAAGATGGAAGTGGGTGAGGGATAAAAAATAAAATTATTAAAGGGCGCGTTTGGAATTTAGAGGTGGTATAGAAAAAGTTATAGGTTTTTCTATAATTTAAACTTTGTATATCTTAAGCATTTTAATATGGGCTCTTTTTGTTCCTAATTCGAAGATTTTTCTGCGGGTATTTTTTGATCTGAATGAATCGGTAAATATGTGTTATAAATTTGAAACTCGTGTACTTCTTTGCACATTTTTCAAATTTACTAAAATGTATTAATTCCCTATATGTCTATTTAAGTAATTTTTGCAACAAAATTTGATAAGAAGGCTTTTGGTTCACAATCTGTTTTGAAAGAAACTTGTATACCAATATTAAATAGATTCATCCATTTAACATACATCGTATACCATTATCACCTCGACTCGTCCGTTTAACATCTCATGTATAACAATATCACTCCGAGTCATCCGTTTAACATCTCATGTATAACAATATCACCTCGACTCATCCCTTTAACATCTCATGTATAACAATATCACATCGACTCATCTATCTAGCATCTCAAGTATTACAATATCACCTCGACTCATCCGTTTAACATCTCATGTATAACAATATCACCTCGACCCGTCCTTTTAACATAACTTGTATACCAATATCACATAGACACATCTGTTTAACATCTCATGTATAACAAAATCACTTTGAGTCATCCATTTAACATCTCATGTACAACAATATCACATCGACTCGTCTATCTAACATCTTAAGTATAACAATATCACATTGACCTATCCGTTTAACATCTCATCATGTGATTTATAACAATGTCACATCGACTTGTCCGTTTAACATAACTTGTATACCAATATCACATCAAGTCATCCATTTAACACCTCATGTATAACAATATCACTTCGAGTCATCCGTTTAAAATAACTTATATACCAAATCATCTCGACTCATATGTTTAACATCTCATGTATACCAATATCACCTCAACTCATCCATTTAACATACCTTGTATACCAATATAACCTCGAGTCGTCCGTTATCACATGTGATGTATAACAATATCACCTCGACTCATACGTTTAACATAACTTGTATACCAATGATTGATCAGTTTACTATACCTAAAATATATCACAAAATAATATAATCCTAAGAGTAATTAAGAAAGTTACCAAGTTACCCTTGATAAAATTTACTCTCAAAAATATATACAATATAATATAAAATACGTATATTAAACCGGGTAAGTATGATCACCCGGGTCGTTATCCCCAATGACTAGTGCAATTGAAACCACGTTTAGGTTCGGATTCTGATTTGAATGAAGCAAAGATATTTGATTTGGAAAGATATGAAAATAAAATTAAAATGAACAATTAAACAAATATGGAAAACGCAACTATTAAGCAAATGGACTAAAATTTAACCCTAAAAATGTAAACTAAAATTTCACTAAATAAAGAAAGAGTGCCAAAAATTATTAAAAATAAAAGCCCTAATTTTTAACTTCTAATAAAAGTCTAATTTAAACTAATTAAAAGATAAACCCTAATTACTAATTAAATTTAATCAAACTAACTAAAAACTAAATGAAGGACTAATGTTTCAAAAGGGAAAAAGACTAACTGAACTAAAGCACTTAACGGGCAAGGGTTAACTGAGGAATAACTAAAGCAGAAAAATTACAAGAATGGTCCCTGAGGATCTAACCCGATAGCAACTAAAGTCCTATAATAAGCTTAAATTTTAAAAGTGCTTATTACCAAAAACTTAAAAGAGCAAAGTTGTAAAGGAAGCTAGGGAGAACAACTTTAACAAAAGCACTATGGTCTGAAACTCAAGGATAAGCTCAAAAAGAGCTTCTCACTAAGCTGTTACAAAAAGTGAGGTTTTGAGCTTAATTTTACTTAAAAGCTTGTAACAAGCTCATTTTAAGCTTAAAATGAAAAAATAAAAGTGTTATAAACAGCTTAAGATGTGCTTAATCTAAAAATGCAAAGAAATTTAAGCTAGAAGCACTTTTAAACTGCTAAAATTAAGCATGACTTAAGCAAACTCAGGAAATAAGCAAAATAACACACAATCCAAATAAGCTAGAAAACTTAATAAGCTAAACTAGACTCTAAAACTTTAAGGACTTATTAATCTACTTATTATCCATCTAAATAAGCTATAAAATCTAGACTTAAAAGCTGAATTAGCTAATTTAGACTCCACTTAAGTTCCTACTGCTTTTGGTGTTTTCAGATTTTTTTATGACTTTTTGACAGCAAAATAGCTAAGACAATAAGCTAGAAAACTAATTTAAAGACTTAAACTATATTAAGCTATATTAAAACTCAAGTGCTACTGAATTTGGCAAGCTAAATCCTAAAATTACCAATCTAAATTAAGCTAAGAACACAACAGTAGTAACTCAGGTTACTACTGCTAGTGTAAAAGTTCAGCAGTACTTTCACTAAAAGGTACTGCTGATGCAATTGGACTTTTAAGAACAGAATTAAGCTATGAAATAAGATAGAAAATGAAAACTAAAACTAAGTTCATAATAAGCTATAACTAAACTTAATCCTACTTGAATTTAAGATCCTAAAATCAATGAGTTCCTAGCTAAAATCTAAGCTAGCAGTACTTTCACTAGAAGGTACTGCTAATGGCAGTACTAACTTATAATAAGCCATTTCTTTTGAAATTTTGAATTCTAACTTATGAAAACTAAATGAAAACTAATTTTAAATGAAAACTTAGCTGACTCAAGCAAATAGCACAAGTGAAATTGCCTTTTAGAGGACAAAGTGCACTAAACCAAACACTCCTTTATCATTATGACAGATAAAAGAAAAGCTTTTTAGATTGAATCTAATGAACAAGTGCTAAATTCCAGATAAAAACTAGCTTAAAACAAACTTAATTAACAAAACTTAACAACTAAATTAGCCTTAATCTAAGATCTAAACTATTTTACTATATTTTTTGGTTTTTTAGAGGTTTTTAAGACAAATATATGAAAAACTAAGATCTAAACTAAACTATTCAAAAACAGATGAAGACATACAACTAATAAGCTCTAGAAGAGAAATTTAAACACTTATAAGCAAAGAGAATAAGCAAATAAGAAATATTAAGCATATAAGCTATAACTAAACAATTTAAACTGAAATTTGAGAAAGATTACAAGAGACACTTACTTGATCCTTTAGCTAAACAAAAGGTACCAATTAAGGTGGCTACAAGCTCCCTAGCTTATTAAGTCCTTGGGATCTCTTCCAAGTTAAGATCCCCTTCCAAAAGCTCTAATCCAATAAGATCCATGTAAGATTAAACCGATTTAAGGTTTAGATAAGGTTAATACTGAATTCAACAAGCTCTATTTTAGCTTATAGATTGAAAGAGCTTAATATGAGCTTATTAGCTTATTGAGACAATTTGGCTTGTTAAGAGAGCTTATGACTTTAAATGAGAGCTTAATAATGAGATTTAAAACACTAAAGACTGAATTTCATTAATTAAAGAAACTGATTACATTACTTGAAAAAAGAAAATTACCTTTAAGAAAAATACGAATTTAAGCTAGACTAAAAATTACTAAAACCCTAGATTAAAAAAAAGATTCCCCTTATGCTGAGAAGTGAGGCCTATTTATAGGCTCTGAAAGAAGCTTCTAGGTTGCCTTGCCTTGCTCTCCAAACCTTCAATCTCTGTCATTTATTGCCTTAATCATTTGAGGGCTATTGTAAGCCGTTGGATTATTTATGTGCACCTCAGGATTGCCAAGCTGTCATTCTTTGATGTGATAGCTTGTGCTTCCTTTGTGAGGGATACAAGAGCAATTTTCTTCTTTACTTGTGCTTTTCTCTCAATAACGTGGCATTCTTCCTTTGGGATTGGACCAATCAGAGATGGGGAGTGACATTTCTTACTGCCAAGGTGTACTTAATCCCACGAATTGTCCTTTTTAACCTTCAATTTCTTTTTGCCCCTTGATGTAAGTGGAGGGTGAAATGGGGAAGACGATGAATAGTGAATGGGATTTACCCGCTCTTTTTATAACTGAAATGGGTAAAAACTCGTTTAAACTTTGGCTTTGTACACAAATGGTCCTTGTGCTTCTCTTCCCCTTTTCTAGTTATAATTGACTTTCGGGAATTGCAAGATTGGCCCTTGTGGTTTCATAAAAGGGAATGGGCTAAGGTTTGGGCTTTGGGGCTTCGGCTTTGTACTCTTCTGATTCTCGTGTCCGTGCTTGCTCGTTTTTGACTGTTTTCTTGTGATTTTT